>JAGFNQ010002159.1:108368-240159 GCA_024364735.1 Boesenbergia rotunda | reverse complement strand
CAGATAAGGATGACTCCAAATCGCAGTCTGGATACGTATTTACTTTGAATGGAGGCGCAGTAAGTTGGAAAAGTTCCAAACAAGACACCGTAGCGGATTCCACCACGGAAGCGGAATATATCGCAGCTTCGGAGGCAGCAAAGGAAGCAGTCTGGATCAAGAAGTTCGTCTCCGAACTTGGCGTGGTTCCAACCATTGATGATGCAGTGCCGGTTTACTGCGACAACAATAGAGCTATTGCACAAGCAAAGGAACCAAGGTCTCATCAGCGATCCAAACACGTGCTTCGCCGCTATCATCTGATCAGAGAGATTATAAGTAGGAATGACATACAAATTGAGAAAATTCCCACTGAAAGAAATTTAGCGGATCCTTTAACTAAGGCCTTACCTCAGAGCAAGTTTGAGGGTCATGTTAGAGCCTGTGGTATTGGATACCGTAGCGATTGGCATTAGGCCAAGTGGGAGTTTGTTAGTGATATGAGAGAAGTGTCCTAAGGCAATCGCCTTATGATTGTAAACATTTATTTTTAATAAATGATAATTCACTATTTGAGTATACATGTTTGTGTATTTGATTGGGATCTTAAACTCATCTACTGAATGTCCGCAATACAACTCACAGCATAAGAGAATTTGTGATGGGATCACAACTAGTGATTATCTCTAAATGTGCAAATGTGAAGTATTGAAAATATCCCTAGTCGATGAATTGATAAAAACGGACACTATCAATTCTGTTGAGACTAGCATGGGTTATTCTCTAATCAGCTGATTCTCACTGGCTGGTGACATTGGGATGTCCAGAGATAAACATGGATGCTAGTTAAGGGAACTAGTTCATTGGAGTGACTAGCTGTAAGACTTCATATGGAATCTATCTATAGAAATGTCAATGAAGTTCTTACTGCGACTTAAGTGTGATGTTCCTCTGACTTGCGGTGTTCAAGTCATCTTGGTCATGGAGACTTATACTTTAACATCTTAAGCAAGCATCTCCAAGGAGGTGTGGACCCAGGATGATTGGGTATAAGCCGAAGTGCCCGAAGATGTTTGAACAGCCTACAAAGGATTCACCACTCCTTGCGAGGAGATGTATACCCAGGCCTATCATCGGATTGTTACTCAAAACCTCTGGCCAGAGTATATCATGTTAAGAGTGCAAGTCTCTTAAATACATGAGAGTAATTAGAAATCTAAAGGACGAGAATGAAACTACTTGGGCTAGGTGTGACATAGTCAGCCTAGTGGGGACTGACACAAATAGACCGTGTCCTGAACCAAGTGGGTATAAGATGGTGAAGGGAATGGGGCACGATTCATTAGAGCTGCTGAAGGGTTTCAGAATAATTTCTTCTGAGGTCAAACCATTGATCTTTCGATTAATTGGGGGTCATGATGTACTACTAGGTGCCACTCATGACTGTTCTATAATTAGATAATTATAGACGACCAACATAAATCGAAAGCCTATTTAGTCACACGCACTACGAGTAATCCGAGGGATTTAAAATGAGTTGAAAATTGGATTTTCCGATCAAGAGAAATAAGTCGAATCTGAGTTAATCAGAGGCGCAATGGAAACTAAAATGGCTAAGTCTTTTGAAGGCTTTTTGGGCGAATTAAATGAGTTTAATTCGCGATCGGTTCGGGTCGATTTTGGCCGGCCAAAGAGGGTGTTAACCCTCCTTGGGTGGCCGACCATTAAAGGGAGAAACCAATTAATTTTTGGTTTAATTAATAAAATAAATCTAGCGCGATTTGCTTTATAAATTATGGATAAATAAATTTGTATAAAGAAATATATATAAAAAATTTATAGAAATTTATTCCTTTTATGGAAGATTAAAATAATCCATGAATTGGTTTATTTTAATTTTATAAAATCAATTATGAATTGATTTTTTCATAATAAGAAAGTTTATAAATTTCTTATAAAATTTATTCCATAATTTAAAGAGAAGAAGAATTTGTTTTATTATAAATTAGTTATAATAAGACTCGGCTTAAACGGAATAATTAATAAGAGAATTTATAAGATAAATTTCTTATAACTAATTCCATTAATTCCGTTAATTCTGTTAAGAAGGAGACTTAGCAAAGGAGTTGCTACTATATAAAGGAACCAAAGCCAAGCCCTTATGGCTATCTAATCAATCAACTAATCAAGTTGTGAAGAGCTCTCCCTCTCTCTCTCTTCTCTTCTCCCTACCCTCTCCTCCCTTAGGGCCGGCGCCCACTTGGTGACCTAGGGCCGGTGCCCTTCCTCCATCTAGGGTCGGCGCACCTCATCCACTTCCTTGGGTTGTGGCGTGAGCATTCAAGAAGAAGGAGAACCCGAAGAAGAAGAAGAAGAAGAAGCGGATAGCGACTCCTCTCTTCTCGGAATTCGATTCCGTTACTTCGTTGGTTAGTTTCCTAATCATTCTCTTGTACTTCTTTGTTGTGCCTATAGAGAATCTAGTAGTTCTCGTCGGCACAAAACTCGTGACTTTGCGAAGTCATCCCGAAGAGAACTCGGCGTGGACGCGAATAGAGGCGAAGCTTCCAAGGGACGCTACGGTTGGATCTCGTCCCTTACTTCAAGTTACGCGAGGTACTTGGTAAATTAGTTTACTATTCCGTAAAGTTTTATTTTTTGATTATGTCAACACACCATAAGGTTGCATGCTAGATACGATGTTAAAATAATTTAGGAAATTATTTTATGCAAATTCTTCCGCTGCACGTAAAAATTTAAAATTTTACAAACTCGTATCCTTGTCGACATGCACCCGGTCCCAACATAGACCACTCAAGAAGAAAATTGAAGCAGACGCAAAGGCCATACAAACACTGCAATGTGGCTTAACCAAGGAAGAGCTGAACCGCGTCGGACCCTTCAGCAACGTAAAGGAGCTATGGAACAAATTAATCGAATTGCACGAAGGTACGTCAGATATGCGGATCAGCAAAAGAGTTCTGCTACTCAACAAGCTCTACACCATCAAGGTGCATGATGGGGAAACAACAACACAGCTCCATGCAAGAATCCAGGAGCTGATGAACGGGCTACATACAATAGGTCATAAGGTGGAAAATTGCGACCGAATAAGATATACTCTTAACTCGTTCCCAAGGAACTCACTTTGGGCATCTATGATAGATGCCTACAAGGTTTCTAGGACCTTTCTAAAATTAGGCTCGATGAATTATTCTCAAAATTAGAATTACATGAGCAAACTAATACTGCAATGGTCGAGAAAAGTATAGTTTTTTATGCAGGAAAAACTCCAAGAAAATCACAGAAGAAGAAGCAACAACGAATATCCGAGTCCGACTCAGATTCAGAGTCTGACAATGATGGAGTAGATCGTCCAAAACTGGTCTGGTTGGCTCATGCTACTACAAGGTATTGAAGAATCAAAGACCAAAAAGAAGATGACTCAAAAGAAGGATGATCCAGCTGAACCCTCAACAAGCCAGAAGAATAAAAGCAATGTAACATGTTACGAGTGCAACAAGAAGGGTCACTTCAGATCAGAGTGCCCTAACCTGAAGGAAGGCAAGAAAGCTCAGAAGAAGAAGGCACTGCAAGCCACATGGGATGAATCGTCCTCGGAAGAAGAAGAAGAGGCTCCGCACTCCAACCTCCTTGTGTTGACCGCCTCGAAAGACATCGACTCCAGAATGAAATCAGAACCTGATGAAGATGTCGGCACCGAAAAGCTCTCGATCTCAGAGGATGGACGGATTACGGTAAGAGGTTATCCTGAATCGGAACTTTATGATCTTATCTCGTATTTGTCTCACAAGTTGGCAAAAGCCAACGTCCGGGTTAAAACTCTCCGTAGGAAGTCAAACTCTTGAAAGAGGAAGTCAACTCGAGTTCCTCGACCAAGTCAGCTCAAGAAGGAACCTTGACTCAAGTTCAAAAGCTTGAGGAAGAGAATTCCTCCTTGAAAACTCAAGTCAAGGAACTCAGAGTCGCATTAGAACGATTCACTTCGGGTTCCAAGAATCTGGTCATGATTTTTGGAAAACAGAAGTCAGTTCTAAATCGATCCGGACTGGGCTATCGAACCAACTCGCGATAACAATCTTACTATTCCATATTGAACCAACCTAAAACTTGAGTCCAAGCATGGGTCCCAAAGCTAAATTTGAACAAACAAGCTGGACCAAACCAATATTGGATCCCCAAGGACAAGATTCACATCTTGCCTAACTCATCTCAAGGCTTCAGTCCAGGGGGAGCCAATATAAAAACTATTTTTATACTTAGATAATTTTTTTTATGCTTGTTTATGTTTCTGCAATATTTTTACGCTTAGACTTAGGACTGGTTAGTTAAGGACAAGACTTACTTGAAACTTGAACAACATAGTATTAGGAGGAGGTGAGGTGATAGTACGTTAGGATAGCCTTTCTAAAGAGTCAAGTAGGGTAAGGTGTACCCTATTTGGTCTGTTTAGTCTAGTGGAACTAGCCGAAGCTACCTCTCCAAATCCTAAGCTAGTTAGACCAGAGTTTCTTAAAAAGTAATTTTAAAATGATCTTTCTTTAAAAGGCTTTGTTAAGGAAAGGGTTGTTGATCCAATAAGGCTACGACCAAAGAAGGCCTCTGTGCCTCGCCAAGACCTGGAAGCCGATTATCGAAATTCACTTTTAAATTACTATTTGATAAACTCAAATCTAACATAAGTTTTAATTAAATCTTAGATTTAACGTTAAATCAAAGATAAAAATCATACATCTCACAAAACAAATAAGGAAACATGTTTTGTCACTTAGAATTGAGTGAAATGTCTAGGACCTAATAATGTAGTCCAACCCAACCAACCAAAATTAACTCTACAATATTTTTCAAAATTAATTCTACACTTTCAAAATTAATTCTAATTCTACATTTTCAAAATTAATTCTACACTTTCAAAATTAATTCTAATTCTACATTTTCAAAATTAATTCTACACTTAACATTTTCACCTAATATTTTTCAAAGTCAATTTCAAAATTAATTCGAACTTAGTTTTTTTACAAATACTGAAAACCTGTCTCACAAAAGGAAACCCATAAGGTCAACTTGCTTAATAACCTTAGATATGGGTGAGACAGATTAAGCAGTGAGATTCAATTCAATCTATCCTTACCTCTACATAAGTGGATCCAAATCGAACATGCTTTATGTGTAGGAACAAAAAGATTTGGACCAGTGGATGTTGGATAGTGGATGCTCCAGACACATGACTGGGGATAAATTGAAGTTCACCAAAATCAAGTTCAAAAACCTAGGCTCAGTGGCATTTGGCAACAATACCTCACTTAAAGTAATTGGGTCATGTAATATTGAACTAAACTCAGATTTTATTATTAAAAAGGTGTTATTGGTTGAAAACTTTAAGTTTAATTTACTTGACATTAGCCAACTGTGCGACACTGGTTATATTGTTACTTTCACCAATTCTGACTACTTGATTAGGAATCTACAAGACTCAGAAGTTACACTTAAGGGTAGTAGGAAGAACAATGTTTATACAATCAATCTACCCGCAATACCTAAATGTTTTCTAACTCAACTAGAAGAAACAAATTTATGACATAGAAGACTAGGCCACACTCATACTAAATTAATTTCAAAACTAACTCAACATAAACTGGTTAAAGGTATACCTAAAATTAAAAACTTTGAAACTACCATCTGTAATTCATGTCAATAAGATAAACAAACCAAGTCAACCCACAAACCAACCCAGTCAGACTTAACCCAAGCCACACTTGAGCTCCTACACCTAGACCTATTTGATTCACATGGAGCCAAGTCGCTAAGCGGGAATCAGAACTGCTTAATAATTATTGACGATTACTCTAGGTTTACCTTGGTTAGATTCTTATAAACCAAAGATGAAACATTTAACTCATTTAATAATTTGTGCAAAATGATAGAAAATTAAAATGACACAAAAATTAAAAGACTTAGGAGTGACCACGGGGGAGAATTTGAAAATCTGAGATTTGAGGAATTTTGTAAAATTAACGGGTATGCCCATGAATTTTCATGTCCTATAACTCCCCAACAAAATGGAATAGTTGAAAGGAAAAATAGAACCCTTCAAGAAGCTGCTAGGACCATGCTCAACGAATACAACCTAACTAATCAATTTTGGGCAAAAGCAGTTAATACAGCCTGTTATATTCAAAATAGGGTCTTAATAAATAAAAGACATGACGCCGGGCAGAATGTAGATTATTCTGGGGCGAGAAGTTTCAGAGGGATTTACGAGAAAAGAATAAGAAAGTAATAATGAGATAAGGAGTAGCCAAAACTGGGCTTAAACCTTATTGAGAAAAACAAGAGCGAGAAGAGAAAACTAGAGATATAGCCGTAACGTGGCTTAAGCGAAGCAAATTGATTCAAAATCAGAAAAACTTATCCTAAACATCATCTAAGCATGAGTTTATATAGCACTCATATCCCTAAAAAAACTCTAAACCAACCAGACTTAGTCCCCTAAAATTTAGGAACAAATTTAACCAACAAAACTTAGTTTCCTAAGATTTAGGAACTAACTAAACAAAAATATATAACCAATTAAAAAAACCCAACAAGACTTGGTTTCCTAAGATTTAGGAACAAACTAAATAAAAATGTATAACCAATTTAAAAACCCCTAAATATATAAATCTGAATATTATTTGCAGGTGAACTCCTGCAAATAATTTACCCACTTAGCGTGTCGACTACTCAACTTATGTTGACCGTTGATGTACTTCAAAGCCTCATGATCTGTGAATAAGATAAATTCCTTCTGCACGAGATAATGGCACCAATGCTTTAAGGAGTGCACAATAGCATAGAATTCCAGGTCATAGGTAGAATAATTTTTCTTGGCACCAGATAGTTTCTCACTGAAGAAGGCAATAGGGCGTCCTGATTGACTTAGAATACTACCAATGCCAATGCTAGATGCGTCACAGTTTACTTCGAACAGTTTGTCGAAATCTGGAAGTGCTAGAACAAGTGCTTCAGTCATCTTTTGTTTCACCAGCTGAAAACTAGTCATAGCTGCTTCACTCCACTTGAACTCGCGCTCCTTGAGGCACTCAGTTATAGGAGCAATTAAGGTACTAAAGTTCTGAATGAATCGACGATAGAAAGAGGTCAATCCATGGAAACTTCTGACGTTATGAATGGTTTTTGGCGGTGACCACTCTATGATTGCCTCTATCTTTGATGGATCTGCACGGACACCCTCAGGTCGTCTATCAACACACATGTGCCATGAACCATCTTTCTTTGGTACAAGTAGGGCAGGGACTGCACAGGGGTTCATACTCTCGCGAATATAGCTTTGTCTCAATAGCGCCATAACTTGTCGTCGTAGCTCTTCGGCATCCTTAGGGTTAAGATGGTATGTCGGTTGGTTAGGCAAGCTTGATCTCGGGACGAGATCAATCTGGTGCTGAATATCTCTCATAGGGGGAAGTCCTGGAGGAAGGTCTTCGACCATCAACTCAGCGAAGTCCGATAAGAGTTGTTGCACTTTAGCTGGTAGATCCGAGTCCGAGTCTATTACATTGCTTTTGAAAGGAAGCGACGCATAGACTACATCACTGTGCTTCATCTCATTCAAAAATCTGGACATAGAAAGTAGTGTAGAATTATTGGTTACCAAATTTGAAGGGGTTCCTTCTCGTCGGGGAGCCAATACTATGTTCCTCCCTTTGATGCTGAGGGTGTATGTGTTCTTCCGCCCATCATGAATGACGCTGCGATCATATTGCCATGGTCATCCCAACAATACGTGACGTGCGTCCATTGACACAACATCACACCATGTTCGATCATAATACTTGCTGCCAATAGAAAAAGATAAAAGACACCTCCTATCTATGGTTACCTCACTTCCTTTACTTAGCCATGATAACTTATAGGGTTTTGGATGATGATCTGTCTTCAACTGTAGCTTTTGAACAGCTTCTTCGGATACAATATTTTCACACCTTCCACTATCAATGATCATCTTGCAAACTTTGTCTGCAACCATGCACATCATATGAAAAATGTTGGTTCTCAGCCAATCATCTTCAGATTCATCCTTAGGGATCAGTAGGCTCTTGCGTACGATGAGAGTCTCATGACCATCGCTATAAAGAACCTCGTCATCAATATAGTCATCATAAATCGGCTCATCAATCTGTTTGAGTTCATCCTCTATGTCTTCCTCAACTAGCAGAGTCTTGTTTTTTTGATCTGGGGATCTTTTACACTCCTAAGCTCGATGCCCCTGTTCTCCACAGTGAAAACACTTGATAGTGGTCTTAGGGTTACCTTGTGGTGGCTGCTGAGAAGGGCGCGGCTCTTAAGGATGAACAACTTGATTGTTTTGATCGCTTCTAGTCGTCGGTCTTCGGTTTAGTTGTTTTTCAACTGTCAAGACTCGCTGATAGGCCTCCGAAATGGTCTAGAGTGAGTGAAGGCTCAGGGTGTCTTGTAAGGGTTGACGTAATCCCCCTAAATATCGCGCTACCATTTGCTCCTCGGTCTTGGACAAATCATTCCGAGCAATAAGCTGATAGAATTCCTCTGTATAGTCGTCAACAGTTCTAGCTCCTTGCCTCGTATGGAGTCATTGATACAATGTTTGGGTGTAGCCGAAGGGAAGAAATTGTGTTCTCATTAGTTTCTTCATTTTTTCCCAATCAGTGATTTTGGATTTACCTTGTCTCTCCCATGATCGTCGAAGTTGCTCCCACCATGCTGAAGTTCAACCTTTTAACTTGATAACGACCAACTTTATTTTGATGTGATCAGGTACTTCTTTATATTCAAAAATCCTCTCTACTTCGTTGATCCAATCAACGAAGCCTTCCGCTTGTAATGTGCCAAAAAAATCAGGAAGATCCACTCGGAAACCAAAGTTCCCAAATCGTTCCTCTCGACCATGGTGTTCTCGATATGTAGCATGGCGATGAAACAGGTTCTCGAAAGGAGACTCAGAGTTACCTTCAGAGATACCACGACCTTCAAGATCCCGCGTTGCCAAACGCTGGGTTAATTCCGTAACTTGCTTCTGTAAATCCTCAATCATCATTATATCTTGGATACTACGATCACGGTGCTGGGCTTCCTCAGTCGGAACCTGCCTGTTGCGACCACGACCACGTCCACGATGACCCTCCATTGGATCTTAATGAGCTCTGATACCAACTGACGCTGGGCAGAATGTAGATTATTCTGGGGCGAGAAGTTTCAGAGGGATTTACGAGAAAAGAATAAGAAAGTAATAATGAGATAAGGAGTAGCCAAAACTGGACTTAAACCTTATTGAGAAAAACAAGAGCGAGAAGAGAAAACTAGAGATGTAGTTGTAACGTGGCTTAAGCGAAGCAAATTGATTCAATATCAGAAAAACTTATCCTAAACATCATCTAAGCATGAGTTTATATAACACTCATATCCCTAATAGAACTCTAAACCAACCAGACTTAGTCCCCTAAAATTTAGGAACAAATTTAACCAACAAAACTTAGTTTCCTAAGATTTAGGAACAAAGTAAATAAAAATATATAACCAATTTAAAAAACCCTAAATATATAAATCTGAATATTATTTTGGATCCCCTCCTGCATCAAGACACAACAAGACCCCTTATGAAATTTATTATCACAGACTACCAAATTTACATTACTTAAGGGTTTTTGGGTGTAAAGTACATATTTTGAATACTAAAGACTACCTAGGTAAGTTTCAATCAAAATCAACCCCAGGGACCTTTCTAGGATATTCAACAACAAGTAGAGCATATATGGTTTACAATAGACAAACCCTCAAAATTGAAGAAACGACAAACTTAATATTTGATGAATAAATTGAAACAAAACCTTAATAATTCAAATCTTGATCACGAAGATATTGAACCATTAACTGAACTATCAATTGAACTAATTATTGAGGAATCAACTAAACCAATAGCTGAACCAACCCAAGTAGTTCAACCGATCGCTGAACCAAATCTACTAGCAAGACTTGAGGCTGAACCTAGTTCTATGAGAACTAAGAAACCCAGACTAAATCATCCATCTGACCAGATCTTGGGTGATCCAACTTTAGGGGACAAAACAAGGTCTTCTTATAGAAATCTTAGTCAAATTGCCCTAATTTCAAAAATAGAACCTAAGACTATAGAAGAAGCCCTACCTGACCCAGATTGGATCATTGCAATACAAGAAGAACTAGCCCAATTTGAGAGAAACCAAGTATGGGACTTACACTACTAGAATTTTTGCATTCAACAACACATAATCGACAACGATTTTTTGATAAAGTGTTGTCTTATGTCAATTTAACAACAGTTTTAGTATTAACCATTGTTGTTGTTGGTCTGTATACGTAAAAAGACAACAGTAATAATAAAATGTTGTCGTATGTATACTCAACGACAACAGTTATAAAATAACTGTTGTCTATAGGCAGGATTTACAACAACTGATGTGATAAACTGTTGTCTATTATGACAATAGACAACAGTTATATTAAACTATTGTTGTTGTATTGTTGTGCTGTTCAAGCAATAAACAAAATCAACGGTGGATATCCAACTGCAAAAAAACAACGAACAGTCATTCTCTTATTTTTCGATCCACGCTCGCCAAACCCCTAATCTTTTCTCTTCCACGCCCGCCAACTACCCAAACCCCCGACCATTTCCGCTTCTCTCACACAAACCCCTCGCAGCCACGACTCGATGTCTCTCCCCCTTCTTGGGCCGACACCGCAAACGGAATGGTCCGTTCGACTTCCTCGATTTCTGATACTACAAGCAATCTTCTCCCGTTCAATCGTCAGTTGGATTCCCGATCGAGAGAGCAGCGCAGAAATGGAGACCGTCGCTGCCGCACTACTAGAATTTTTGCATTCAACAACACATAATCGACAACGGTTTTTTGATAAAGTGTTGTCGTATGTCAATTTAACAACAGTTTTAGTATTAACCGTTGTTGTTGTTGGTCTGTATACGTAAAAAGACAACAGTAATAACAAAATGTTGTCGTATGTATACTCAACGACAACAGTTACAAAATAACTGTTGTCTATAGGCGGGATTTACAACAACTGATGTGATAAACTGTTGTCTATTATGACAATAGACAACAGTTATATTTAACTGTTGTTGTTGTATTGTTGTGCTGTTTAAGCAATAAACAAAATCAACGGTGGATATCCAACTGCAAAAAATCAACGGTGGAATCCTCATTCTCTTATTTTTTGATCCACGCCCGCCAAACCCCTAATCTTTTCTCTTCCACGCCCGCCAACAACCCAAACCCCTGACCATTTCCACTTCTCTCACACAAACCCTTCGCAGCCACGAGTCGACGCCTCTCCCCCTTCTTCATCGCCCGTGTCCAAGGAAGCCTCGAGAGCGGCGCTTCCTTTCACCCTCGCGAGGTCAGCACAGCAGTCAGCGCCCATTTTCTACGGCGTAATCGTCACCTTCCTCCTTTACATGGCGTCCGAAGAGGTTGAGATGCAGAGCATGGTCAAGGAGGAGAAGCTGCAGCGGAGGCGGAAGGACAAGGGGGAAGAGGAGGAGAAAGAGGAGGAGATCTCGGTGGAGCGGGCGTTCGAGGGGCAACGCGTGCCGCCGTGGCGGGAGCAGCTCACGGCCCGCGCGCTGGTGGTCAGCTTCTTCCTCTCGGTGATGTTTAGCGTCATCGTGATGAAGCTGAACCTGACGACGGGGATCATCCCCTCGCTCAACGTGGCTGTCGGACTCCTGGGGTTCTTCTTCGTCAAGCTGTGGACGAAGTCGCTCGAGCAGACCGGACTGCTTTGGAATCCCCTCACGCGACAGGAGAACACCGTCATCCAGACTTGCGTCGTCGCCGCCTACGGCCTCGCTTTCAGCGGTAAGCCATTCCGAAACCCTAATAATCTTTGCCTTCTGCCCTCTTTCTTTCTCTACGTTTTTCAAAGATGCCATTTCAAAAATCTGATACTTCTCCTCCTAAGGATTTCGAGTTTTGGAACGAATGCAAATAGAGTGGACCAGGTTGGAGTTCATTAAATTATTTATAAACAAGGTGGGTCCTACTTTGAGATAGAGATCACCACAAAAGTATTTCAAGGTCCATTCCTGTAAAACTTGACTAATTGTATACGTTGAACAAACCGAAATAGTCAAATATCAACTTGTAAGTTTTAAGCCCATACTTTATCCATGTTTAGTAATACTTTTAAGTAAGATTGATAGTGTTATGGTTTTCTAGAAAGACTTCTAAGATTAGAGTATCTTTTGTATTTTTAATTTAAATTCTATCCCAAACTCTTTTAATTATCTACCAAATTTATGAGATTTAAATTAGCAAAGCATGGTTCTCAAGTGTGAAATGCTATATATAATGTGTACGCTAAGAACAATTGTGAATCATTTAATTTACAGTTGAAGTTCTACGAAAGATTGGCTCCAAGTTGAACAAGAACTGGAACTTCAGTATGGACCCTTGCAGTGCGGCTCCAGGTTGGGTAGACAAAGGGAACAATGCTACCAGCTATGCCAACAATGTCACTTGTGGCATGTGCAACACCACAACCAATGTCTGTCGTGTCACTTCCATGTGAGCAACTTCTTATTTCTTGTCACTTTTACTTGCTTTTATATCTCTCAAGATAAAAAACCATTATATTCAGCAAGGGAAGTCATCAATAAGGGACGACTTGTCTCCATGCTATCTTAATCACAATTAAGAGGAATTGAATGAAAATTGTTGATGGAATTGTGATTGTATGTGAATAATGAAATTTCTCGATTAGCTATTCTTAATATTTTGAGTGTCTTTTTGCAAGATACTTTTGTGAAGTGTATTGATTACTAATTAAGTCAACTAAGAGCATGATCCTGTTGAATAAGTAGATTACAAACTATATGGCAGGAGAGACTAAGTATTTATGAAAAGATGGATTTCGAAAATATCATTTTCAAGAATCTTGCAGCTTTTTCTGATAAATTTCCCAGGATTTCTCTACAAAAAATATTATGGCACCCTAGTTTAATTAGTTTGCTGAATAAAATCAGTGAAGAACTTGGCATGGATTATTTATATTTTTCAAAGTACAAGTCACACTTACACGTGATATAGTAATTCACATATATCGACACATGTATTGTAGAAAGTTCACTATATATTTCATGACCATGATTGATTTTTTGAAACTTACATCTTAGACATCCAAGTTGACATTTTGGAACTACATTTTGTTCGAAATGCAAATTTACTTGTCGAAACTATAGTTGACTTCTTGAAACTAAATTTTGTTGGAAATGCAAGTTGACTTCTTGGAACTACACTTTTTTGGATTACAATTTGTTGGAAACTCAATGAAATTACATCTCATTGGAAATTTTCCAATGTATAAATAAGGGGCTAGATGTGTTGTATACAAGGAGATATACTCTAAGGATTTGCATTGTATGTGATCTCCTTAAATATATACTTCTTTTAAAGTAAAATTTCCTTTTTCTCTTGTACTCATTTATGAGACAATATTCCTTTCTTGCATAGTTGTCTTCCTTTTTTTCCCTCCAAAATATTCTCTATATGTTGGTGAATATATATATTTTTTCAATTTATATATCTCAACACATGTATTGTAGAAAGTCTATGATTTCAAGGCCTTCTTTTAAGAGAAAATTCAGGATAAGACTCAAGAATATAGTTCTATAAATTGGTTCCTTTTCTAATAGTTTGAGATTTTAGGATTAACTGTTAGTCAATCAAACTTACGAAAGACAACAAAAGCCTAGGGAACTTTTGGTTCCATATCATGTTATGTTCAATTGATAAATTTGTCTATTTCTTATTTAGCCAGCTGAAGGAGCAGAATTTGACTGGAGAGCTGCCAGTTGAGTTTGCCAACCTTACTTCCTTAAACACACTGTGAGTTACTGAAGTGATTAACTGCTGAGTGCCTCTTTGTTTTTGGTGAATGATACATTTTAGCTAATAGCACACTTGTATCTAGCAGTGATCTGGCACGGAACTATTTGAGTGGAACTATCCAAGCTCTATGGGGAACTCTTCCCCTCATCTCTCTGTAATTCATATACTTTTACACTCTTCTTCCATTTGTTTTTCTGGTATGCATTAGGGTTCTTTTGGAACAAAATATTTGCAGGTCTCTTTTGGGAAATCGGATATCTGGGAGCATCCCCAATGAGCTTGGAAATATCACATCACTCACATCGCTGTACATTCCTTTGTCCTCCGCCATAGTTTTCTTTTCTTCTTTAATATTTAATGGTACTAATTAAATAAACATATATAACTTGCAATAGGACATTAGAAGCAAACCTTCTAGAAGGCTCAATTCCTGAATCCCTTGGCGGGCTCAGTAATTTGACTCGCTTGTAAGTGGATGCATGCTCTTTGTCACTACTTTTGATATATACATGCATGCAATGTAATTTGATTCCTGCTTTTGTGTTCATTACAGATTGCTTTCATCAAATAATCTGACAGGGGAATTACCAGAATCACTTGGCAATCTCCACAACTTACAAGACTTGTATGTTGCATCTCTTGTATCTTATCGATATAGTCTTTTTTTGTTTGCTCAAAAACATGAAACTTTAGCTGGGCAAATTAAGCATTGAACATTCATTTGCAAACTAACTTAACAACATACTTGTGTGACAAGATTTTGTCATAAGTATTCATAAATAATGCCTAGCAAGCTACACATTGCACGCTCATCTACAAACTTAATAAGTTAATGCGTAGATTTTTGTCATTAATATTTAACCCTATTGATTAAAACAAGTTATCATGGTAAAGATGAAATAATCCTCATTATTCCTGCAGTGTAAATGGTGGAAGTAAAGGTTTATGATTTGTCTTCACGAATCAATCTGCCTAAAGGAGTTTATTTAAAGTGTCAAACACATAGCATTTTTGCTTGAGCCAATGAAATTTAACAGTCTAGCTGTACTACATGCTTAAACTTTTGGCTTTTTATTTTCCAGTAGAATAGATGGCAACCCAATTTCTGGTAGAATACCAAGTTTCATTGGTAACTGGACAAATCTTGATCGCTTGTAAGTTGTCAATCACTGCTATTATAGACCAAATGTTAATCATTATTGAATTTTGTTATGAACAAGTTGGCTACTCGAACCATGTGCGCTAGTGACATGCAAGGGACGTCTATGGAAGGTCTGTTTCCTGATGGCTTCTCCTGACTGGCATTGATAACTCAGCTGTAAGAACAATTAGTTAGTATTTCAATCAGCTTGAAGTGGTTTCAAGACATATTCGGATTTTTTTTTGCTGCAAATCCAGGAGGGTGACTGACTGGAAAGGGGGAGATGAACAGTTTCCTCAACTGCAGAATATGACTCAAATGGAGGAATTGTAAGTTAGCCACAAACTATCGTCAGTGAAGTAGCTTCTCTCTCTATGTATATTGGTATACATATACATATCTTTGCTTTATTGAATTTTATTTTATATAGGGTTCTTAGAAACCTGTCAATATCTGGTGAAATTCCTGATTATATTGGAACAATGACAAGTCTAAAAATTTTGTAAGATTTTCCCTCATTGGAAGTTCTACCAATTTCATTAGCAAGTTCAATAATCAACATGATGTTAATCTTGCTTTTACTTGCCAATTTAATTCCTCAGAGATTTAAGCTTTAACAACTTGACTGGTCCAATCCCAAATAACTTTGGTGCACTAACAAAGTTAAAATATATGTAAGTGTAGCAGTTACAGATACTATTTGTTGATGAGTTACGACTCTGCACCAGTAATAATATGCAGATCTCACATTCATTTAATACGTTTAGGTACCTGACCGATAGCGAGCTCAGTGGAAGCATTCCACCATGGATTTTGATAAGTTCTGATAATTTGTATGTCTTTTCTCAGTTATATTCTCTAATCCATCTGACTAGAAGAACTATCTTTTGCATGACAAACATCAAGCTTATAAGGTCTTCTATTGCAGGGATGTTTCTTATAATTCTTTTAATGAATCTCCACCAACATCCTGCCAGCTACCAACAGTGTAAGATTCAATATCTATCTATTAAACTGTTTATAGTTATTTAAACTTGCACCACGTAAGAATTTAACTTTTTGCATGCAGGAACCTTGTTTCAAGTTTTTTTGTCTACAAATGAAAACTCGTAAGATTTAGATACTTGCTTCTTGCTCTTTACTCATAGGTTGAGAAGGATAAGATTTCATCTATTGATAAACAAAAAGACTTAACTGCCCTCAAACTAGATAAATCAAATGTATAATATTAGTTCTTACCTTTTGCCCTCAAACTAGAACATAGGTGTTAAGCTTGACTTGTTAGACAAAGCAGGAGCCCATAGAGATGACAGAAACACAACAACAATTCTGTGGTTAAGAAACTTTAACATTGCAACATCTGATATTGGTCATGGATCATTTTTTATTGGACATATGCATTTAATAGAATAACTAATTAGAGTGTTTGTTCTCTTTTTTCCAGCTGCAGGGACTTGTTCGTGATCATGTTCGAAGACCATTAATATGACCTTCCAAGCTATAATTTTTGTGATTTGAACTTCATTGTAAGTTTAGTTGGGTCAGAATTATATATAATTTGAACTCTTGTAATTTGGGTCAGAAGATACTTTAGTGGTTTCATCTATAGAAAGGTTTTTGGACAGAAGATACTTTTGTGGTTTTGTTTGTAGAAAGGTTGTGGTGGATCTTTATTGTAAATATGTTGATGATGTTTGATATATATAGTTTTTGTTTCGAGATTAAATTATTACCTTTTAATTGAAAATATAATGAAAATATCTTTGTTGTCAAATTGATATGAAACTGTTGTGGAATAGTACAAACGCACAACAGATTTTTTTAAAGCTAAACTATTGTTGTAGATACGACAACACAGTGATAAAACTGTTGTCGAATATAATAAAAGACAACGGTGAATATGACATACGACAACAGTGATAAACTGTTGTTATTGATATACGACAACGGTGTCAAACTATTGTGAAAACTGTTGTCGAATGTGACATACGACAACAGTGGAAAACTATTGTGAAACTGTTGTCGAATGTGATATACGACAACAGTGATTCACTGTTGTCGTAGACCCCCCCTTTAACAACATGGGCTTTAACAACAGTGGGATTTGGCCTACGACAACAGTGATTCACTGTTGTTAAATGCATTTTTTCTAGTAGTGCCGCTTCTTCTCCCAGCAAACTCCTCTCCTGCTCTTGCTCCCTCTTCTCACATGGTCTCCTCCTGCCCCACTCCTCTCCCTGTCGTAGCGCCTACGTCCGGCTGAGAATAAGATCTCGCCATAACCTTTCTGTATCCGCCGTGTCGCGCCGAGGGCGGACCCTGTCGGAGGGGTGGAATCTTTCAGATTCGATTTCCGGGTCCGCGGCTTTCCGGATGCCGAGTTTCGAGGAGCTCGACACGACCAACATGCTCCTCAGGCAGCGCATTGTCTTTTTGGGTTCCCAGGTCCTCTCTCAAAAATTTCTAATCTGAGTGTATAATTGTGCATTAACTCTCATTTAAAGATATATTTTACTTTGTTGTCTGTTAGAACAGTCGTTGCATTTCAATTCTTGATCAGAAATCAATAGTTCCCCCAGTGTTTTCATGCAAGCAAGATTAGAATTGACTAAAGATAATTTTTCCAATTAAGATTAATATTTTAGGCTGAATAATTTGGCTGATAGCGTAGCCAGGTAGATATGTGATAAGTTGTTGTTATTATAAATCTAGAAGAAAAAAATGCATTCGATGTTTGCTGAATAGTATGGATAAAATTCAAACGTCAATTGGAGAATTATGAGCGTGATGAATAGGTAGCAATCCTATGTTCCTATTTTTCTAGTACATGCTAAGGCTCAAATAGATTTTGATGATTGTGTGCTTTTCTGAGTCTATAGTGCCATGTATTTAATGCTTCGAGGGCTTTTTATATCTGACTTATTGCTAATTAGAAAGTTTTGATTTAGGTAAATTTCTTTTATAAGGATTTCAATCTAGTTCCTATATTTTCCTAAGCTATGATATATACTGCATGTTATGAATTTTATACTTAGAAATATACTCCATATTATCTATAGTATAACCAAGATACCCAAGTTGATATGCTTGATTGCAGCAATTTGTTAGGATAATTGTGTAACTTTGAATCATGTATTACCATTTCAAACATTATCTGTAAGGAAAACTAAGAATTGTTGCTTGTCACTTTTTTCCCCTTTTTGAACATCATTAGGTGGATACTATGACTGCTGATTTATTAATCAGCCAGCTCTTATTTCTGGATGCGGAAGATCAACAAAAGGAGATAAAGTTGTTCATTAATTCACCTGGTGGATCTGTCACTGCTGGTATGGATACTCAGGACTGATATGTTCAAAATTCGATTTCCTACTAATTATTACTTTTAGCTAAGGATGAATACTGTATTTCCTTCATGTGATGGAAAATACTACCTAACTTTTTCTCCAAAAATGCCCTTTTGTGTCTCCTCCCTCCCTTTTCTTTTTTTCCTTCTTTCTTTCATGTTGTGGCTTCAGTTCTTTTTTTCATTATTTGTGCTACTAAATTTAAATTAAAAAAAAATAAAAAGAGAAATTAGTCAATCATCAAAGTTATTCTCTAGCCGGTTCAACCAGTGTTCAGTTCATCATTTGTGTTAGTAGTTTAGTTAGACAGCATATGCCAAGAATGAGTATTGCCTGATTCCACTAGAATCATAACTGATATAGAAGGAGAAAATTGAGTGATGAAAATACTGCAATTTCAGTTTTTAAAATAAAACCATAATATAATATACCAACTCAACTAAGTTCATCTCATGTTCAATTGGAGATTATCCACAACTATACTAGCACCAATATGGTCTCCACTAGACCATGGTAAGTGTCTTTCATCAGAGCCCCTATAGTGGCTAACTTAAACCCATTGGTTATGGTGGATTGGTAAAATTTGTATGAGTTTTTCTCTTCTATAAGCATATTTCATTCTAGCTCGTACTAGTTATTAATTCATGTCTTACTTTAGTATTGTTAGCAGAATGCTGCTAAAAAATTTGGAAACTGCTTTGAAATTTCAGGAGAAATCTCACTTAGATAATAGTAGATTAAAGGTTAACTTTTTCTGCTGCAAAGAATAAAATGCTCCTTAACTCACTTTGGTTGTAGTGTATGCAATAAGCACCAGTAGATTTCATGTTGTATACGATATGTGCAATGAAACATTTGACTACTACTCTTGGGCTATCTGCTATATTTCCTGTCATGATATTGACTTTGTAGATCTCTAGAGAGTTTGTTTTATATATATATATATATATATATATATATAATCATCAGACTCTCCACACCGAAATGCACAAAAATGATTTTTTCACATTGGAGATGCATCAAGTGATGGCATAGACTATAGATAGATAACAATGGATTAAAAAAAAAGACTTAAACAGTGGATTACTAATTAGAATGTAAGGAGATGATATTAGAATGTAAAACTATGACCACTGACAACAGCTAGAAAACCAAAGTCTGAGCACCTTAAGCTTTCTTCCGTATGCATTGAACATCAAAACTTCCTGATGATGCTTTCAGTTGTCTATCTCTGGTCCATCATAGTGGTGCTCAAATGACAGATCAGAGAATAGAGCTGTTATTTAGTCCTCTAGAAGCTATTTAGATTTTTCCTAGTCATTGATAATATTTTGCTTAATAATATTAAGCACATCTTGCAGATATGTTCATTATGTTTTAGGAATTGTTATCTGCATTTTCTCATTGTTCTTGTACTTGTCTCTTATGCTTTTGCTTCAAAATCTGTCCATAGTCACATTGACAAAAGCATAAGGCTTCCCTTGTCGACATCCCAGTTTACAGAAGTATAACGATTTCCCCTTGTGGGATTGCTATGTAGTATTTCCTGTCTGCATGTTCCTATCCAAACATGTGCATTTCACTAGAAAATTATGATTTAGAACATGATGATCTGTTCTTTGTTTTCTTTTATAATTAGGATTTAGAACATGATGATCTGTTCTTTGTTTTCTTTTATAAGAAAATAATTGGCTAAATTTTCCAGGAATGGGGATATATGATGCTATGAAATTATGTAAGGCTGATGTTTCTACTGTTTGCTTGGGTCTTGCGGCATCAATGGGTGCTTTCTTGCTTGCTGCTGGGACAAAAGGAAAGAGTTTTGCATGCCAAATGCTAAAGTTATGATCCATCAGCCAATGGGAAGTGCTGGAGGCAAAGTAAGTTATTGTCCTTTGCGTTTGAGTTTATTTTCATGGAAGTTACTGACTAGAGAAGTGTAGGTTTTTTGTTTGCCTCATGATTCTTGCTACATGATATATTAAATGGTAAATGTTAGATTTCTCAATTCTCTAATTAGAAAGTGCTATGTGATTTTAATGCTCAATGGTATGATAGTTCTCACTCCTTTAAGTTTTAATGTTGCCTGCAAAAGAATATTCAGCCCTATTAGATCTCACTGACAGTCCTCGTTCCTTTAAGGAAAGATCTATCTGTTGAATTCCAAACAGGGCTGAATCCCAGATCAGACCTTCTTGACTCTCCTCAAGGAGATGAAATCTATGGTTATAGATATTCCAGTAAGTACTGGCAAATGTGAACCTAAAAGAATTGTGCCGAATCAGAGATACGATGCTGCAACATACTTTGAAGATTAAACTAGCATCTAGGTGAAATTTATTGTATTCGTGACTTTTACTGTTTCTCCTGTTTCTGAAACAGTCGTTATTTATTTTTCTCATTTGTCCTTTGATGATATAGGTGCGTTTACCCCACATTTTTTATGTTTTAGTTGCAGTTGTCAATAATTGGCATATATGTTCAGGTGTAATCAGATATAGATTTTGATCTTTGATATGGTGATGGTCAATAGTTTCTGCAATAAACTGATTAATCTTTCTCCGGAAGCTCTCCTATCGCCTCTCCTATCTTTGATATAGTGCGTTACCCTAAATTCAAGTTCCGGTTAACCTCTCCTATCGCCTCACTTTGACTTGATCTAGGCAAAAATGTAATCTTGTGTTTATATCCATGTGGTAATTTGGTCTCTCTAAAAGTATATCTTCCCCTAAAGATCCTGTTGTAGTCATGAGAGTTTGTCTCCTCTTCTCCCGTTGTCTTCTCATTTTTTTTTTGGGTTCATTTTAGCCTTGTCAAAGATATATATTGCTAACATTTGAAACTGACAGTATATGTTCACTTCTAGCCTTCTAGGGAAGCCAACGTAGATCAACCAAGAAGGGTGCAATGCTCTACTGGTAGCAGCAATGTGTATGAGGTTTAGGGGTGGTATGCATTATATGTTTTTCTTTTTGTCAGAAAATGTCCAACAAGAAAGTATTATTAAACCTCTTTGATGGTCATTCACGCATCCCTTTCATCCCTTTGGTTCAAAAACTAACACTAAAGAATTTCTGTCTGTCGGGAACAATAATCACTCAATTTCAACATCAACATGACAATTTGTTAATGAGTATGTCTTCACTGATTGGTTTGAATTACAATTCTTTTATATATATATGACAATTTCAACATCAACATGACAATTTGTCAATGAGTATGTCTTCACTGTTTGTTTGTTAGTTTGTTATTTTTGTTGTTTGTTGATACATATCTTCATGGATCATTTTTTATTGGACATATGCATTTAATAGAATAACTAATTAGAGTGTTAGTTCTCTTTTTTCCAGCTGCAGGGACTTGTTCGTGATCATGTTTGAAGACCATTAATCTGACCTTCCAAGCTATAATTTTTGTGATTTGAACTTCATTGTAAGTTTAGTTGGGTCAGAATTATGAACTCTTGTAATTTGGGTCAGAATATACTTTACTGGTTTCATCTGTAGAAAGGTTTTTGGACAAAAGATACTTTTATGGTTTCGTCTGTAGAAAGCTTGTGGTGGATCTTTATTGTAAATATGTTGATAATGTTTGATATATATAGTTTTTGTTTCGAGGTTAAATTATTGCCTTTTAATTGAAAATATAATGGAAATATCTTTGTTGTTAAATTGGTATGAAACTGTTGTGGAACACAACAGATTTTTTTAAAGCTAAACTGTTGTTGTAGATAAACGGTGGCATACAACAACACAGTGATAAAACTGCTGTCGAATATAATAAAAGACAACGGTGAATATGACATACGACAACGGTGATAAACTGTTGTTATTGATATACGACAACGGTTATAAAAACTGTTGTCGAATATAATAAAAGACAACGGTGAATATGGCATACGACAACGGTTATAAAACTGTTGTCGAATATAATAAAAGACAACAGTGAAAAACTGTTGTGAAAATATTGTCGAATGTGATATACGACAACAGTGGAAAACTGTTGTCAAACTGTTGTCGTAGACCAAAACGACAACAGTGATTCACTGTTGTCGTAGACCCCCCCTTTAACAACATGGCCTTTAACAACAGTGGTATTTGGCATACGACAACAGTGATTCACTATTGTTAAATACAGTTTTTCTAGTAGTGTACATAACTCCTTATGTAGGGAACCGTAGTGACTTCAGGTCTAAGGACTATTCATATCAATAGTCACATGAGAAAGTCTATGACACTCATATGACAATCTATGAAACTTTCTCATTGCGGGTCATTCAGTACACATTCTCCAATGTATACCCATGTGTCAACTCGATATCACATATCCATGACTTGTGAGCTCAAGTCATCAGTTGACCTACATGCTAGTCTCCATGCATTAATATTGTCCCTGAATATTAATACATGACTAGGAATAATTTAGTGTAGTGTTCTCTACATTATCTCACTATCGATTCAACCAATCGATATAATGTAGATATGAACCTATTACACAAGGACATTATTATACTTAGTTATTCGTCACAGAATACAAAATATAATAACCAAATATGTCTTTATTAATAATAAAATATGATACAAAAATGCCTCTAGTCAATCATCACATAATTAGCTCTAGGGCTCCTACTAACATGAATTTCAGGTGTAATTCACTTCAGGCCCTCGGTAGGCCTGAAATGATTTTATTCAGGCCCACATTGGGCCTGAATTCAATTCATTTCAGGTCCAACGTGGGCCTGAAATGAAATCCTTTCAGGCCCAACGTGGGCTTGAAAAGAATTCATTTAAGGGCCAAAGTGAAATAAGTTGAAGTCTATATTGTTGATGATAACTAAATATTTTAATTGTTTCAGGTGTACTAGTTGCGTTCACCAGACGAGATGTTGCTTTGTTACTGGGTATAGTGGACCGTGGAGTTTCGGTCCCTATTAATTCAACTAAAGCATCGGGTGACCTCTATCGTACTTACTTCTCAAAAGAAAAACAACCTACCAGAACAAGAATCGAGGACTTACTTTAAACATTATTCTAAAAGTGTTGAATCAGAGGATGATGTGTTATTAGTTTGTAAATTATATTTTGTATATATTTGTTTGTGTTTTATTTTCGTCTAATACATATAAGGTCCCTCTAGGGCTTGTAGATATAGTAGATGATTATGACAATCTTGGTAGATTCAACTGGGTGGAAGCTATCCATAAATTTTTGTCTCCTCAATTACCTAAGATTGGGGAATTATTTTCATCAACTCAGGGAAACCAGAGCACCACTAACCTCCCTTACGTAAAGGGATTTGCTGAGCTTTTGGCAGTGAGTAGAATTTACCTAAATTATATTTTTATAATATTTTACTGTCATTAATGTAATTGCCTGGAAAACTTTGTGTAGGCATGGTTTTTGGAGCATGTACCCATTCAAAAATCATACAATGTTGAAGGACCCCGAATAAATAAGTGGAGGAATATTCCTTCGCATATTAGTAGGGTGAGGGACCTTGTCAACCAAATCAGGTCCGAAGAGGTAATTATTCTAAACTGTGATCTATGTTAGTTTGATATAGAGACAGTAAAATTTGTGTACTTGGTAATTGACAGGTGATTGTTGAAATAATTCCTAACCTACATAAAAATACATTGTTTGAGAACCTTGAGATTAGGGATGACACTCCACGGGCAATGGAGACATCACAAGGACATGACACAGAAGATGTAAGGTCATGTGGTGAATGCATTCTTAAAGACACCCTAATCATGGAGCTAACAGAGGAGAATATATGTTTGCATGAAAGGGTTAAGGAATTAATTTCAATTATTGAAAAAAAAGGATGGAGGGTCAAGAAAGCTATCCTGTAGTCAGTCCTCTTTCTGATTCAGTATCTTGTAGAACAAGGAGAGGACGTGACGAACTCGGTATAATTACAGGGATACTCCAATTGAGAGTATAGTATGGCACCAACTATTACATAAGGGGAAGCGGAGAAAGGAACAAATATCAAATGTCATGGACAAGGGAAAAAGAAAACTTAGTGAGGAGGATATGGATGAAGCAAGAGAAACCATTACTGTAATGGAAGTCATGTCTGAAGAAGATATAGAGGAGGAAAAAAGAAGGACCTCCGAACTATACAAAATGAGGCAACAAGGCATTGATGTATGTGAGTTATTTTCATATAAATTACGTCAAATTTATTGAATTTGGTCATTAATTAGTTTAGTCTAAATTGTATAGATGTAGTTTGTGAAGAAGCATTTTATGAAGTCGAAGAAGAAAAATCAAGATAAAGAAGTGGTCTACCTGATAAATAAATTGGAGAACCTAAAGTAAGTTATGAAACATAGTTTAGTTAATATATTTGGGGCTTTAATATATAATCTTATCAATTAACTTGGCAGGTTGGCTAATGAATTTATCTGGGAGGATGCACCCTTTGCTTTGAATGTGCATTCATTCTTACAAATCCTCAATGGAGAGGTTTTTACAAAAGGCGAGGTTATTGATGCCTTCTGTAAAATTATATTTAGGGGAGCATCCACATGTGGTAGGTCATACAACAAGTCAATATATTGTTCAACATTCTTCACAGTAAGTGATGTAAATTAGTATGAATTAATAGATTGTAGAAGACCTACTATTATGATGTGGTTATTAATAATTTTGATTTTGCAACTTTTTATGCTTCAATAAGATCGTCAAGAAAGTTTTCCCTGCAACAAGTGATGAAGACTGATATGATAGAACAAGGGTTTAGATATATTTTAATACCTTTGTGCAGTGATAATACACACTTTCACTTGTTGGCGATGGATACAGAAGCAATGACTTTCAATCATTTAAATTCTCTTGCTAGTGGCAATAAATATAAGCATGATTTTGACTCAGCGGTGAGCTACCTACCTTTATTCATATATATGTTCATCATTTGGTAAAAAATATCATTGAAATTCATGATATATTTGACAGGTAAAAGAACTTAAACAATATACTCGCGAGAAACTTACGGTTATTCATCCATATATACAAAGTCATCATCCCTTGGACAAATGGCCCTCCATCAGACAAAAATGTCCCCAACAAGAACATAGGTAAGTAAGGGAACAAGAGTTTCAAAATTTTAAAATCATGAAAGTATTTTATTACCCCACTTATTGAAATCAGAAATACTGTTTGTTATTTTCAGCGTGGACTATGCCTTCTTTGTTATGCAATATGTCCGATGTCTCCTATACGATGAGAAGATGGATTTCAAACAAGGAGATATGACAAAAATGAGATTTGATCTGACAGTAAATATTATAAGAGACATGTATTGTAGAACATGTAGCTGTCAATCTCTTGAAGTAATGTTGTAAAAAAACATCCTTTGTTGGTGATTCAACTCCATTTGTATAGAAATTGTATAATTTGTATGAGTATATTGTCCAGAAAAATAAAATAATTGTGTGATGTTGATTCACATCGAGTTGCTGGAATGTAGTGTATCAACTGATACGGTAAGAAAACATAACTCATAATGATTTGGACTAAGTTTGCACACCAGAAATAACATTTCTTTGGTTAACTCTAACTACTGATATATATCCAAGTATCGAAGGTCCATCGGTGAGTTTCTGATACATAATTTGAAAATATGACTTAATGGTCTCAAAGCAATTGAAATTTGGTATGCATTCTGTATTTACTTAGTAAAATGGATTATCTCTACCATAAATTTAAAAAACTTATTTCAAATTCTAAAAATTAATAATTAAATAAAAATACAGGATTTGGTCACATCTTCTAGATAAATATAGAATATTATTCTATAAATCATTATTTTATTTAATGCCCAAGGTGAGCATGAACTTAACTTTTCAGACCCACCGTGGGCCTGAAATAAAATGATTTCAAGGCCACGGTGGGCTTGAAATAAATCATTTTAGGCCCACGGCGGGCCTAAAATCAAAACTTTTCAGGGCCACGGAGGGCCTTGAATAACAACCTTTCAGGCCCACGGTGGGTCTGAAATCACTTCAATTCAGGCCTAGTGTGGGCCTGAATAGCTCCATTTCAGGCCCAGGGTGGCC
Organism: Boesenbergia rotunda; assembly: GCA_024364735.1. Taxonomy (NCBI): domain Eukaryota; kingdom Viridiplantae; phylum Streptophyta; class Magnoliopsida; order Zingiberales; family Zingiberaceae; genus Boesenbergia; species Boesenbergia rotunda. Next base: position 213,684 of record JAGFNQ010002159.1, on the reverse strand, counting down.
CTGAAATCAAGTGATTTCAGGCCCACCGTGTGCCTCAACTAGGAAAATTGTAGGGTCTCTGTTAACCATAAAATACTTCTGATTTAAGTTGGTAGATAATAAATTTGTAGTTATATAGGTGTAATACGTTTATAGAACATAACTCATAAATATTGATACTTAGTGTGCACATAAAAATACACTGATATACCTAAAAACCTCTTATTGCAAAATACTCCTATACCATTGTGATATAGATTGATTAGAAGTTTGGACCCCAAAAATATCATCTCCAAGCTCAACCCTGTCTACTGATATAGGGTTTTCAGAATTCCAGATATGGGAGGTCCATCAGTGAGTTTTGGTCAAAACTCACTGATATACCTAAACTACTCCTATAGCATTGGTGATACAGCAAGATTAGAGGTTTGGGCACCCAAAATCTCATCTCCTAGCTCAACCCTGTCTACTGATATAGGGTTTTCAGGAGGTCCATCAGTGAGTTTTGCTCAAAACTCACTGATATACCTAAATTACTCCTATAGTATTGGTGATACAGCAAAATTAGAGGTTTGGGCACCCAAAATCTCATCTCCTAGCTCAACCCTGTCTACTGATATAGGGTTTTCATAATTCCAGATATGGGAGGTCCATCAGTGAGTTTTGCTTAAAACTCACTGATATACCTAAATCACTCCTATAGCAATGGTGATACAACAAGATTAGAGGTTTGGACCCCAAAAATATCATCTCCTAGCTCAACCCTGTCTACTGATATAGGGTTTTCAGAATTCCAGATATGGGAGGTCCATCAGTGAGTTTTGGTGAAAACTCACTAATATACCAAAACTACTCCTATAGCATTGGTGATACAGCAATATTAGAGGTTTGGGCATCCAAAATCTCATCTCTTAGCTCAACCCTGTCTACTGATATAGGGTTTTCAGAATTCCAGATATGGGAGGTCCATCAGTGAGTTTTGCTCAAAATTCACTGATATACCTAAACCACTCCTATAGCAATGGTGATACAACAAGATTAGAGGGTTGGACCCCAAAAATATCATCTCCTAGCTCAACCTTGTCTACTGATATAGGGTTTTCAGAATTCCAGATATGGGAGGTCCATCAGTGAGTTTTGCTCAAAACTCACTGATATACCTAAACCACTCCTATAGCAATGGTGATACAGCAAGATTAGAGGTTTGGACCCCAAAAATATCATCTCCTAGCTCAACCCGGTCTACTGATATAGGGTTTTCAGAATTCCAGATATGGGAGGTCCATCAGTGAGTTTTGGTCAAAACTCACTGATATACCTAAACCACTCCTATAGCAATGGTGATACAGCAAGATTAGAAGTTTGGGCACCCAAAATCTCATCTCCTAGCTCAATCCTGTCTACTGATATATGGTTTTCAGAATTCCAGATATGGGAGGTCCATCAGTGAGTTTTGGTCAAAACTCACTGATATACCTAAACCACTCCTATAGCAATGGTGATACAACAAGATTAGAGGTTTGGGCACCCAAAATCTCATCTCCTAGCTCAACCCTGTCTACTGATATAGGGTTTTCAGAATTCCAGATATGGGAGGTCCATCAGTGAGTTTTGCTCAAAACTCACTGATATACCTAAACCACTCCTATAGCAATGGTGATACAGCAAGATTAGAGGTTTGGACCCCAAAAATATCATCTCCTAGCTCAACCCTGTCTACTGATATAGGGTTTTCAGAATTCCAGATATGGGAGGTCCATCAGTGAGTTTTGGTCAAAACTCACTGATATACCTAAACCACTCATATAGCAATGGTGATACAGCAAGATTAGAGATTTGGGCACCCAAAATCTCATCTCCTAACTCAACCCTGTCTACTGATATAGGGTTTTCAGAATTCCATATATAGGAGGTCCATTAGTGAGTTTTGGTCAAAACTCACTGATATATCTAAACCACTTCTATAGCAATAGTGATACAACAAAATTAGAGGTTTGGACCCCAAAAATATCATCTCCTAGCTCAACCTTGTCTACTGATATAGGGTTTTCAGAATTTCACTCTGGACTTGAAGTCATTTAGGCCCACCGTCGGCCTGAATTCATTTTCCTTGGTGGGCCTGAAATAATTTGATTTTGGGCCCACCTTGGGCCTGAATAATTTTATTTCGGGCCCACCTTGGGCCTGAATAATTTTATTTCAGGCCCACCGTGGGCCTGAATCATTTTATTTCAGGCCCACGGTGGGCCTGAAATAATTTTACTTCAGGCCCAACTTGGGCCTGAATTCATTTTATTTCAGGCCCAACGTGGGCCTGAATAACTCTTATTTGAGGCCCAGCTTCGTTTAATAAAATTAAATACATAATCAATAAAAATAAATATATGTGAATTTTAGAATCTTGAAAAGTAAATATAAATACATAATCAATAAAATGCACATGATAAATCTGAAATATATATGATATATAGCAAATTTAGTGTTATTTTTATAAATAAAAATAGATATAACCTAAATTATATTTAAAAGGGTCGCCTAGGGCCTGAAATCCTCGTGATGATTCGACTTGTGCAAGGTAATAATATATATATATGCTGAGAAAATTTCCACTACTGGCAATCCGAATCACATATTATTACTTTACTGCAAAAGTGGTTCGGATGTCTCGAAAATGTGAATGAAAAAGGTATTTTGTGGCGGCAAGGGTATAATAGGAAGTTCACTTAAAGGGCTGCGCCCTTTGGTAAAATAGAAACCATGATACGCCCTTTGGTAAATTGCTGTAATTTTTTTATGTGATATGGATGTAGTAACAAAAAAGTTCTTCAAGAGTTTTTCGTACTATTGATGCTCCACTTAGAAATATATGAATGTGAAGCAATTGATTCAATCCTATGAAAATTTTTCATTGGTAGTTGATCGGGACGAGTAGTCCAAGAGAAACACTTAGCGTGAGAAGACTGCATGTCATGGCTAGGAGGAAGAGAAGTGCTCGAGAGAATCCTCAAGACTAGCTCGGAAGGAAATCGGCCGAGGCAAACTCGAAAGAGGTGTGACCGAGACCAACTCGGGCTGGCGTTCCCGAGACCACCTCAGGAAAGGTGCGCTTGGGACCGACTCGGGCACTTTGAGTTCCCAAGCTTAACTCGGAAAGCAGAGTCTGAGACCAACTCGGGAGAGAGAGGACGGATAAAAGGAAATTTATCGTTAACGATGATAATTACACATTTAATATAGGTGACGATCGTTTCAAGTGTCCCCTGCCTGAATTTGAATATTGGCCGGCAGTTATGACCCGCAACGCATGATTTAATGTGCGCGACAGTCGTTACTAATATCTCTCAGTGAACAACAATTGGCAGGCAACCACGAACCAGGAGGTGTGGGAACAGGAGAGGCGGTTAAAACAACGTGGTAGCATCCGAAGGAAGAAAATAGTGATTATATAAGGTAATTAAGCCCCTAGGTAAGGAGGGATTTTCGAAACTCTACTAATTTATTCTTCTTGCTCCTCTATCTCTGAATAATTTTTGGCTTGAGCATCGGCGAGGGTTCCGCCGAAATTCCTTCCGGCATATTCATATAATGTTCATGTTAATCTCATAGGTGTAGACATCCTTCTTTGTCGTCGTTCAAGATTGCACCATGATGATCTATCGTCTATGTAATTCACTTCCAAAACAGTTGTCATTGATACTCCAACTAGAGCTCTGTTTTTGATCCTCCAACTAGAGCTCTTTTGAGGATGATGCGGCTCCCACGGGCTGGATCAGATAGTAAGGCGCCTGGCCGATTTGGTCGAGGTCACAGGTTCGAGGGTTGTCAGTTACGCACGAGGATAAAACCCTGATCTGCTGGTATTAATTTCCTCGACCCCAGGTAGGGGTGAGTATTCGGTTAAAACCGAACCGAACCGAATCGAATAGACCGAAAATCGAATAAATCGAATTTTTTTCAAAAAACCGAACCGACAGAATTTGTGAATCAAAACCGAGAAAACCGAACCGAAAAAAAATCGGTTAATTCAGTTTTTAACCGAATTAACCGATTTGACCGAATTTTTAAAATTTTATTCGATTTTAATTAAAAAACCAAGATTTTATTTTATTTAATTATATTTTTAAATAAAAATAATTAAATTAATATTCTTATTCGGTTAATTCGGTTTAACCGAATTACAAAATTAAAAACCGAAAACCGAACCGAATTAACCGAAAACCGAACCGAATTTCGAAAAAAAACCGAAAACTGAATTAACCGAACCGAATTTCAAAATTCGGTCGGTTCGGTTCGGTTAATTCGGTTCGAACCGAATTTTGCTCACCCCTAACCCCAGGCGTCTCACTATACTAGTGATAATCGTGGTTTGTCTCCCTCTGGAAATTTATAGGATCAGGATCGGAATGAGGGGTCGCTAAGATGACGATTCTAATTTTTTTTTTTTTTTTTTTTTGTCTTTTTAGGATGATGTGTCGTTAAAAAAATGGAGAACCCTCCTAACTTCTCTCAACGTATTTTTTTAATAGAAAATGGAAAATAAAATCTTGATGCCGTAGTGGTAGGACCAAAAAAAAACTCCTCTAGCAGTCCTGACGTTGTGGATCTCTAATTATAACCATGATTATAAAATAAACAATGATAGGGAGAGTTCAATTATCGTTTGGATATCATCAACGGTTTTCAGTCGTCGGTTCAAATCAAACTATATCCTGGGGCCACGAGGAACCCATAAAAAATCGTGCATGTAAGATGTCACATCATTCACTATAATTTTCACTCTTCTATTTATTATTCTTATAAAATATAATTCGGCCGTCGTTGCTATTTTAAAAAAAATATTTATAATATTTAAATTGTATTAATGATGGTCAAATAATCTATTTTGTCTTGCTATTTAAATTAATATTTTAAACATATTTGAATTGAATTATTTAAAGTAGGAGTATTCTATTTATCTATTTAAATTAATTTTTAAATTTATTTATCTTTAAATTTTTAACGTGGAACTGTTCTATCTGTATGTTAACGAAAAATGGCCTTGAAATCTCTCATTCCATCCTAAACTTTTCTATTAATCCCTATATCAATAAAAATTTATTCACAATCCCTACCTGTAAACTTTTATTTATTTTAACTCCCTAACACATATCGATTTACTTAATTACCCTAATTTTTTTAAATAAAAATGTCTAAAGTAAAAAATATTTTTTCTTAAATTTAACATCATTTAATTAGAATCGAGTATATTTTCTATCAAATTAAGTATGATTCTTTTTCCTCCTGACTAATTGATCGACTTAAGCTGAATCAATTATCGATTATTTTAGCTCCCAATCGATTAATCAGGTGAAAAAAAAATTATGCTCAATTTAATAAAAATATATTAGATTCTCTTTAAATAATGGTGTTGAATTTATGAGAAATTATATTTACTTTTAGACTTTTTATACTTATAAAAATTGAGGATTTATTTACTTGCGACAAACTCAGTTGATCAATTCCCAATCGATCAGGGTTGTCTAATTGATTGCTAGTAGTGGACAATCAATTGGACAGTTTTGATCGATTGAAAATCGATCGTTAATCAATCAGTTGGGTTTGTTGTGAGAGAACAGAACCGTCATTTTTTATAAGTATAAAAAATCTAAAAGAAGACATAATTCTTCCTAAATTTAGAATATTTAAATTAAAATATAATATTTTTTCTATCAAATTGAGCACAATTCTTTTTTTTCCAAACTAATCAATTGATTTAGTTTCCAATCGATTGGTCCGACGAAAAAAGAGGCATGCTTAATTTGATAAAAAAAAGAAATTAGATTTTAGTTAAATGATGCTGAATTTAAAACGAATTATATTTTATTTTAGATTTTTTTATACCTAAAAAAAATAAGGATAATTAAGTAAATTGATATGTATAAGGAAGTTGAAGCTAATAAAAGCTTAGGAGTGAAAATAGCTATTTTTCTAAGGTAGAAATTAAGAAGAAAGTTAAGGGGTGTTTGGTTTGCTCTATTTTCCAGAAAATCGTATTTTCTTATTTTTTGGAAAATGATTTTCTTTTATTCTCTAGTTTTCTAGAAAATGCTATATCTTTTTCTGGAAAACAAGGTTGAAAACACACCTACCAAACGCCCCCTAAGTTTACTAACATAGAATTTAAGATAATTTCTCCTTATATTAAAGCTAATTAACAATCTATTTATTTTGAATTATTTGATCTGATATTATTCTATCTTTAATTGATTAAATATATTAATCTTATTTAACTCTCTTAATTACTCAATAATTTTATTTTATGTATTTAATATTGAATTTATTGAAAATAATAATAATAACGTTTTTGATAAATCTATACTTTTTTAAATATATATTTTTAAATAATAATAATTTTCAATCATCTTGCAAGTCGCCGAACTATTAATCATAACCGTTAAGGCTGCGTTTGGTAGGATATAATCCACCCTGTAATGTAATCGAGATTACATTACAAGTTGGATTCCTTTGTTTTGAATCATTTTAAGACTGTAATGTAATGTAATCTCGATTACAAAAGAGGTTTATGATTTGTAATCTGGATTACAAACCAAAACCTCCGTAATCTGGATTACATTACAGCTTGTGACCGCCGCCGGTCGGTCGCCGACGGCCGACGGCGGTCGCCGACGGCCGACGGCGGTCGCCGACGGCCGACGGCGGTCGCCGACGGCCGACGGCGGTCGCCGACGGCCGACGGCGGTCACCGATCGGTAAATGGTCACCGACCGCCCGGCGACGATCGTCAGTCATCAATCTTGATTACATTACAAGATGGATTGCCCCTCACCAAACAAAAGAATCTAACTTGTAATGGTCATCAAAGATTACATATAACTCATTACTAAACATAACAATGTAATCAAGATTACATTACATTACATTACAAACTTGATTACATTACAGACCGAATTATATTATCCCCTACCAAACGTAGCCTAAGGATTGACGTCTGAGGATCCGTTACTGACTATTTCAAACGTGATTAGTCTATTTCTAAGGTAGCTCCTTACGAAAGTGATTTCATTCCTTATCTCATCTACTCACCCTTCCCCTTATATTAAATAACATAATGTGTCAGAAAATTTAACACCAAAACAATGATTCACATTAGAGGTGACAAGGTAATTTGTTCATTTTTAAAGTTTTCGTTAATTTATCTTAAAATCAATACGGAGAAGATAAATATTAAAAAAATAATAATTAATGAGATTTTTTCAACCTTGGACGACCGATCCGGCCCCACAAAAATTTCCCGGCCGCTAAAATAAATCGGGAAGCGCTCGCTGTGGGCTGTCTAGAAGTCCAGCGTCCCAAGATTCGCGTCCTATTTGAAGAAAAAATTTCTACAAATATGTCATAGTTGGGGATCGAACTATGGATACTTAAGATAGCGACTAGTCACCTTACCGTTACATCATAACCTCGAAGGCCTAATTTAAATGTTGTAGCTAACATACCGAGAGATCAATGATTCACATTAGACACAAGTTAGGAAGAAACTTCGAGATCAAGAACTGAGTACGTGCCTCTCTATATGTGTAAAATTATCAGTTCATCCTGTGTTCTTGGATATATAGTTCTTGGATATATATAAATATAAACTCAACTCAATTTAGATGACCCCTTTTTCTTTTTCTTTTCTAAAAAGTCATTTTTAAAAAAAAAATAATTTAACGGTAAATTATAGAAAACTCCCCAATGCTTAATCTTTATATGCACTCTTCATTTGAGTTTTTCTTTACATTCACTCTCTAATATATTGAGTATAAAAAAATAAAAATTGAGTATACATCAGTGAAAATTGAATATAAAATAGTGAAACTTGAGTATAAAAGAGTGAAAATTGAGTATACAGTTTCTTGATGTGATGGATACAACCTTACATACTTAAATTTTTAACTTTTATACTCAACTTTTTTCAAATAATACTCATCAAACTGTCTTATCAATCCCATCAGGGACTGCATGCAAAGAAAAACTTGAGTGGGGATTGTATGCAAAGATGAATTTAAAGATGAGGAGTTTATGAAAATTTTCCCATAATTTAATTTAATTTTTTAATTTTTCAAATATTTTTTTAAATAGAGGTAAAAAATACAAATCAAAAATATTTTTCAAAAAATCAAATTTTTTCATAAAATAAAAATAAAAAACGAGTATGAAAAATATAAACCAAAGACTATCTCTGATTCCTAAACCATTTTTGATAAACTTTCTTATATTACAGATAAAATCCTCAATGCTCATTTGCAAATTCATAAATCTTGTTAGATTCACTCTACGTATGTTTGGTTCTTTACAAGATGTGGATGTGGTGGCTGAAGTCTTCTACTTCAGTAGTTCAAAAAATTTCTATATATATTTTAGGTTTATTTGTGATTCACACGATTTTACTTGTGTAATATAATATTATACTCTATACGGGATCCTCTATCCTAGACGATTCCTGTCTCGTCTGCCCCACATTCATCGGCGATAGCTAACGAGTCGTCTGATTATTAATCGGATACCACTGACGATTTTTTATTGTCATTCCGAATCAAACGATATCATGGAAGAACGGTGAATCGATTGGAATCGTCGCAATTGTAATCTCGTCAGATTCGATGATGAATCCGACGAGATCGTAATTGCAGGGATCTTAATGAATTTATCGTATCTCTTATAATATAATTTTATTCGAGATGACGATTAGAAATTGTCGATGGTGCATCTTCGACTATTCGTTGATCTTCATCAGTGGGACAACTGGGACGGGAGGAAAAGTGAGAGTGAGGATCTGCTATCGTTATACTCCGCTAGGGAATTACATTTCCGATGGGTACGGAGAGAGATCCGAAAAGTTGGGTTCGTTATTTCTTAGCAAGCCAAGGGTAGCTTTGTCTTTTTATTGATCCGGAGAACTCTATTCTCTCGGAAAGAAAATTATATTCCCTTGACATCCGGCTGATCCATCGCTGCTCTCAGTTTGCGATTGCGTCAACGAAAGAGGTACTTTCCTTTTCTTCCCCATTCGATCGCTATATTTTATCCTTTATTTCCTGCGATCTTTGTTCGATATTCGATCCGTTCATATTTTCGAATTGAGTTTGTGTGCCGGGTCATAGCGATTGATTCATACACGCACTCGTTGGTGACAGGTAGTACTTGTTTTCACCCGGATAATGGACGGCGAGAAGGTAGACAGGTTTGGAATTGGAGCTTCTGAAGAGTCCATTAGCAAGAACCCTAACCTAAGCTCTGGCAACAATAACAATGCCCCGCCGGAGGTGGAAGTCCACCTCTTTCGGAGGGGTCGAGGACCGATCGATGTCTTTAGATCGAAGTTGGGTGGTTGGGAACAGGATCGCCTCGAAGTTCAAGATATCCTCGATAAGTACGGATTCAAGTCCCTCTTCGCCTACAAGTCAGATTCGGGGAGGGGCGTCCCGATCCGCTTCAGCCCCCGGAACGGCCGCTCCATTCTCTCTTACGCTGATGGATCGGTCGTCGTCGTCGATGGAGAACCAAAGGTTACAATTTTTCAAATGTTTCTTTCATCTAATTATAATTTGCAAAGAAATATATACAAGCAAACCTATTTTCGTTTTCTTCAGCATTAAACATATATTCTTAATTCTCTTCACAGGATTCGTTTGTTAAGCCCATGACCAAGATTTTGGTAGGGGTAGCTGTGCTAACCCTTCTGATAGCAATTTTATATAAAGAAATGCCGGAATGGTTTATGGCGTCTAAAATTCTTAGTGGAACTTTCCCTCCTTGGGTTCTTGCTTGCATCGTTATCGTCTTTACTAGGTTAAGGAAGAGAACCAAGGATGTATTAAAGAAGTATGGGTGGTGATAAGGATTCATAACAGCCATCTGCTTTTTGGAAAATAAGGTATCCTTACTGTATGGTAGTTAATTTTCTGTACAATTATCCTTTTCAAATGTTCTGAAATTTCTTTACCACTTTGAATAAGCACTCTCCCATATGCAGTAATCACAGCAAATAAACTAGGAATATGCATTGCACTACTTATGTGGAGACGTGTTCATGTGCTAGAAAATATGTTTAAATAGTTAAGTAATATGTTTTCTGATAGTTCATGCCATAGTTGTTCACCAAATAAACTTAATTGGTGCTTGGTTAGCAAAAGTAGATAATGTCCATTAGATTAGCATCGGACTACCACTATGGATAGTCACTTGTATATTCATCTTAGAAAATGGGTAGGTAAAAATCTTATTTAGGCTGTAACGCATCATTGTGACTATTTTCCATGACTTATCACACAATTGTCTTTTTTCCTCTGATTTAATCAGATGATAGGAGTGGACATCAATTGACTTAGCTAAATTGAAAGCAAGAGCATAATACAACTGAATACAGAAAAACAGATAGAGTTGTTGCTTGCTTAAATCTCAGTAGGACACCAAACCTGAAGAACCTCAAGCTTCCACTACAGATATACCCATAAGGACTAAACTTGCAGACGAGTACTGAAGTAGCAACTCCATGAGTCCAGACAGACAGATGAATATGCTGAATCCATTAATTGCCAGCTATTAACCTTTCAAGCAGACTTTTTGAAGGTTGATCGTTGTTGTACCTTCACTTGCATAGGCCACACAACAAATTTGGATAAGCTCAAAGTAAATGGTATACATCACAATTCACAGGATATAGATATATCCTAAAAAATATCTCTGCTACTAGAGAACTTAACCAAATAGAATGCAGCCATCCATTCATGAAAGTGTTCATCAGGTGTCTTGCGTTGGGTTGAAGCAGATCGTGCAATCTTGCTTAAATGGTGGAGATCGACCAAGTTTCGATGAGTATGGCAAAGACTTTAGCTTAAAATAATTTTTTGTCTTGATGCACAGTAGTAAGTTAAGTCAATTTAGTGGTCAACACAATGTTTTCCTTGCAAACAGAAAAGTGTTTTGGGTTGAGTCGGCTTTCAGTAGATTAAGGTTAGTTGAGCCCACTTGTTAGTTGACTCAAGACTCTCTGATTGTTAGGGTTTGAGTTGACTGGATCACTGAAAAGAAGACTGTCTAAAGAGTTTACTTTAATGACTAACGGGATTTAAGTTGACTGCAATTAGATTCCAGTCAACTAATAATTGATAAGTCGATTGAAGACAGACAACTAATTATTGACGAGTCAATTGAAGAGAACAAGTGACACATAAAGATCTTATAATCATTAATATATATAGTTGTTCGAACTTATCCATTGTCATTTGGCGGATTATAAATGGGAGCCAAGGGTAGCTTTTAAACACTAATTCTCCTTGCTAGAAAGGGATTATTCTCTTGTTTTTTCACTGCTAAATTTATGGTTATTGTCTTTTATCTTATTTTCATTTCGAGTTTAAAGTATTTCCATATTTGTTACAAAAATTTTAATGTTTTTAATTTTATGTACAAATTTTTTGTGAAAGGTTTCTCCGTCTATTGGAAGGATTTGTAAAGAAGAAAATATAGTGATTTTTTGAGGGATGACTCATCTTACAAGGTTATAGGATGTGGAGAAGGAAGTTGGGTTTCAAATCACATTAAATTATTTCGTGATAGCTTGTACTCAATTTGTGATAGTTCTGTTGCTTCTGACTATTCTTAACTAACACAAATGATTTAAGTTTTATATTTGCATTTAAAATATTTTCAAAATTTTAAGCCAAGAAAATACTAAAAAAGAAGTGGATCAAAGAACAAATCTAAGGCAAATAAACGAATTTATTGGTCAAAATTTGAAGCACCCAAAACCCATAAAAATATTTATTAACTTTGCCCATGTGGGTCTAAAAGCTAATGAAAGTTTCTGGCAAACCAATGAAAGGTTATCACAACCGGATGCATTAGAAGATTTATTGGAACCCATTTTTTTATTTGTTTTACTTTGTTTTGACCCTGAGCACACTTTTTCTTTACCCACCTTTTTATATTCTAGACCGTTTTTATTGTAAATTATCTCCTAATAATCATATAGAGTGATTTGGAGCCAATGATAAATTGCTCAAGGGCTTTTCTTAAAGTCTCATTTTCATTTTTCAAAACATCCTTTTCACACAAAAAAATTACCAAGTTTATCCTCCAAAATACCAACAAGTTTTTTTAAATTCAAAATCTACTTAATGAAGAAATTGCGTCCAATAATTGCTCAACCGATGGATTGTTTACCTTATTGAATCATCCGAGTCATAAGATTCCACCCCCTTGACTTAGCTTGCTTCATTGGTGAGCTTGCTCGAGTCATAAGATTCTACAATGAGAGAAAAGCAAGAAAATTCTTTTGCATTGGCTTTTTCTCAACCGATTGATTGTTTACCTAATCATGTCGTCCGAGTCATAAGATTCCACTACCCTTGACTTGAGCTTTCTTCTCTGGATGAGGTAGACATGACTTCTTTGGATGATCTTTGTTTGAGTCAAATGATTCTAAAATGAGAGCAAAGCACGAAAATTCTTTTTTGCTTTGGCTCTTTCCACTCGAATCAAATGTTGTCCCAACTACCTGTACTGCTTTTTCTTTGGTTCAACTTTCCACTTTTATTCTCCCTTCATCAATTTCAAGCTTGAAGTCACATGTGTTTCTTTTGGCAGTTGAAGCACAGCCTTTCCTTTTATTCCTTTTTCTTCTCAAGAACTATTTCATGTCATTCCTGCTAAGATACAAACTACAATAAGTTTTTTTACCTACTTGTCTCACCATGTAGGCTTCTTTGTTTCTGTCCACCCAAGATGATGGATGATAGATTTCACGACACTTGAGCTTAGAGTGTTGCTGATGCCTCTACGTTCATTTATAAAATTACATAGTTGCTGCTTCCTAGCATTGCTCTCTATTTCCTTAGGAAGCATGTGTGATTGATTGCTGACAGTATGATGGATGATAATCTTGTGTACAATTACTGATGATAAAAATATATGTAGCCGATCTCAGCTAATTAAGATTCGTGATTTCTTGCTGTGGTAGTATTCTTTTACTTTGCATTAGAGGGAAGTAAATAAATAAGATTGTTTTATGTTGGCTCATGTTTTATTGTATGGGAGTATCTATCAGGCTTTTAACTCTTCGTGTACATCGTTTCTTGTTCTCGTGTCCACTTGACGGTGCTTGATTCTCTCAGGGTGAAAAATGTTTGGATTGTACTGCTGCTGCTCCTAGACATTGATAATGTAGATCTTTTTTATTTTTACCCATTAGTCTGAACTAAGAGTGAATGTTTCCTTGTGATAGTTTGATCTCATTTTTTTAATATGTGAATTGATGTGATAGTTTGAGGGGGTTGTTTTAATCCCCTTTTTGAATAAATTCAAATGCTCAGAATAATTGCATCTGCTTATTCTTGTTCAATTTTTATTTTTTATTTTATTTTCTCTCCAAAAAATTTTAGCCCCTTGTGCCAGTCGATGTGAATGATAAAAATCTTAAACATATGGCCGGATGAATTGCCAAAGTGACCAGTGCTGCTTTTAAAATTCATATTTTAAACGTGTTATGGTTTGATGATAACATAATCAAAATAGTCTGTTAAACTTGTTAATTATTCTTATGTCAGTCTGTTAAACTTTTAAGTGTGTTCGGTTGCAGCTGAGTGGAGATTTTATGTATCTTTCATAAGGGAATATCAGTTTAGTTGAGATGCCTGCTATTGAGTTCAAATAAGGTGGATATGATTGTGGTCCTTGTGACAAGATTAGCTAGCACAAGCTGAGCTTAGTTGGTTTAAGGTGGAATTGGAGGTTGCCCTACCGATGAGTTTACCAAGTATGAACATAGCTCAGAAGGAGGTGATAAGTTTGGCTCGTTGATGAGGGCATCATTAAGAGTTTATGATTCTTTTTTTTCTATCTCTTACTCTTTCACAAGGTGTTCAAAATAATGATAGAATTTTCAAAATTATTAGAAAGTCTTTTAATTTTTTTAATTAACATTTTATATTTAATTTATACTGATTAATTCTGAGATTAATCGATTTAGTCATACAAAAATTTCTCACAGAAATATTCACAATAAATATTTATCAATTCAGAATTCTAAAATCAATCATTATTAAAAAAAAATTATCCATTAATGTCTGAGAGTACCTAGAAAATTTATCAAAAAAAAAAATTGCATTATAGCAGCTGTTGCATTCTCTGTTTATAGGACATGGGTGTGAGCATTGATCAATGTCCTTGATAGGTGTCAGCTTTTAGTTGGGGCATTTTTTTACTTGTTTTAATTTTGAATCTTATATCTATTTATATTTTAATTTTTGTTCGAATTAACTCAAATCCATATTAATCCTTAAATTTCAATTTATCACAAACTAAATTAAAAGGTTCCGTTAGATTCAAAAAGAGCCAAAAACAATTTCACTTCGATTTGAATTTATTTTCAAATTGAAATATTTTGACTTGGTCTTAATTTTCAGCTAATGATAAATCAATCATGGTGTATGTTTGTATTATACTGATCCAATTTATTCATATCCACCTTGAAGTTATTATTTGAATTTTATCCCCACACGCGAGTGATAAGATAATAATAACACCAACAAAGTCAATTCCCTATGCGCATTTGTTTGTCGCGATTAATTTTAAAAAGTTTGATTATGATAGTGCTCCATTTGACAATTTTAAATTTAATCTTGTAATCGATAAAAAAAAATTTATGAGATTTATCAATTATCTATCAGATTAATTAATTCAAAAAGTCGAATATTTAAATTATAACAAATAATAAAAAAATTCAATAGTCATAATACTTATCAATCATAAGTTATTACAAGAATAAAAAATAAGAATCATAATCCTTAGCAATCATAAGTTATTATAGGAAAAGATAAAATCGTCATTTTAACAATCTCTCGAAAATAGAAAATAATTTCATAGATTCTAAAAATACACTCTAGAAGACATATTTTATTCTAACATAGCAATTCTTTGCATGAGAGATTAGACATCAACAAAATATTTTTACACCTATTAAAAATTGATCTCAAATTCTATTATAACAAATATTTATATAGATATCAACTTTGTCGATCTGTGAAAATAAAATAAATATCTTCTAGACAGAAAGCAAACAATTGTCAATCGTAACTGATATCCAACATGAACACAGGCGTAGGCTTATCATTTTCACACCTGATTCTATCTAAGTATGCCAATTTTTTTCAAATAAAATAATAATAGCAATTCAATTTACTTTTTTTGTTAAAAAAAATAATCTTTCTATTTAAAAAAAATTAAGTCCGGATCCGTGGCGTGGCCAATCCGCGGCCGAGTTATCCCTAAAAAGAAAAATGACATTTCCATTTTAATTTTTCCTTATTGTATGTAACATGTTATATTCACGCCCTGTCCATTGTCTGATCCATCGGTCATCGCTCCTCTTCCGCGTTTTTCGTCAACAAACAAGGTGATTCGCTCTTCTCCCCATCCAATCTCTATCTTTCTATCCTTTTTTATTTTTAATGTCATATTACTGGATACGCGATCATTGTTTTTCTTCGTTATAAATGATCTTCCTTTGTTTATTCTATAAAATCGAGAATTTTCTACTCCGAGGGTGCTCGGATTCTAGGGTTTGTCTCAGCTGAAAGAATTCAATTGATTAAAGCCAAAGGTGGGCGTTTACTTTTGCAGTCTCCTCTTTTTCTTCCTTGTCAATTAAGAGAAATGAAAATTTTGAACGAATATTGAAGATTCTGTTGGAAATCAATCCGAGCAATTTACCTCTCCAATCTTACGGGCATGAATTAATTGTTCTGCAAAGTTGTTCAGTGCGAGCAGCCAATTATTGCTAATTAAATGGAATATTCCTTCATTGATGTATCCCTAGTGGCTACTACGGCTTTGCTTGTCATTGCAGTTCTTTTAACCTCCTTTGTGTTGATTGACTTAGACTTGTATCTGCCCCTCCAATTGGGATGAGATCGGTGACCTGTGAAATAATTTGTGTCGTAATATTCCTCTTTTTTTCTTTTTTTTTTATTGGAGAAACGTTTAATTGTCTTCTGGGAGTGCAAACTTAGTCTTGATTTTTTTATTTTCTTTATATATTGTTCTGTTCTTTGGTGGCACTCTTTTTAGTGATATAGGTGATCATGAATTATTCTTTTGTTTTTCAAGATTTTCTTCTCACACCTCTGACATAGGACAATTGCCTCCTTCCTTGTCCATCTCTTCTCCTTGTTGCTGCGGATTCAATTGAATATTAGTTTCTGCTGTCTCTGTGCCTCTGCTATTTCTCGTTTTCTTTATTCGTTGATTCAGCAGAGTTTCCATTGAAAAGTTCCATGTAACAAAATTATAATGTTCAGAGTTCTGATTTTAAAGTCCATTAACTTCTGCAATAAATATGAAAATAGCCAAGGTTTAAATTATTGTTCCTGCCTGGGATTTTGTCCCCAGCTGGAACTACGTGTTGCTGGGCATGCCAACACATGGTGTTGGAGGCACAAAAAAGGAGCCGTGGCCTCCAAATAATTAAATTAGTACAAGTAAGAATTAAGAATGTAACTGGTCAAGGGAGTTCTAAGAAAACAGATCAAAATTACCTGAATTACTAATTATAGGTTTACAACATCTTGGTGCATTTTTTTGTCTAGGCACTCTTAAGCATCATTAGAATGGCAAATTAGTTTTGTACTTGGACCATAATTTCTCTCATACTGATTAGTTGTTTATTATGACTTTCAGAAATTGAAATGGGGCAAGCACTTGGTTGCGTTCAAGTGGATCAGTCAACTGTTGCCGTCAAAGAAACTTTCGGGAAATTTGATGAGATTCTTGATCCTGGGTGTCACTTCTTGCCTTGGTGTATAGGGCAGCAAATTGCTGGTTATCTTTCATTGCGCGTGCAGCAACTTGATGTGCGCTGTGAAACCAAGACAAAGGTTCGGATTGTACACTTAAAATTGTATACAGTATTGAAATAGTATTTGGTTTACATTGGAATATTAGATTTTGGTTATTTGTGCCCTACTAATCTCATTTATACAAATTTTCTTGCTGAAGCTAGCTTATACGCCCATTGTATTTCCATTTGATGCTTCAGGATAATGTGTTCGTCACAGTTGTTGCATCAGTTCAATACCGTGCTTTGGCAGAGAAGGCATCAGATGCTTTTTACAGACTCAGCAACACCAGAGGGCAAATTCAATCCTACGTCTTTGATGGTAACTCTGCACAGATTGATGATTTGAGCAATATTGTATTGCACCCTCTTTTTAAGCTAGAAATGTTTCGTCCCTAATTTATTAATTAGGTAAGGTATAGCCATGTGATGCAATTTGAATTTTGAACTTGAGCCGGTCTTTCTTTCACCAAGATGATATTTTGTTGATCACAAATGCTGGGATTATTTGATTTAGTACTATTTTCGTGCATCTAAGGTACCTGTCAATGTCAGTAGACGACCCTAACAGAAGATATAGTGTAAACCTTTACGAGCATAACAACATGAATCTTAACCATAAAGTTGGAATAGAATCATGTAATTTACCTCAGCATGGGTTTTACTCGCCTTACAGATTTTATTGATATTCTCGCGTCTAATATCTGGAAAAGAAATACTTTTTGTTGTTCTCATAGGTTATGCCATCAGCCACTGTATAGAATTGATGCCATTATTATTCTTAGTTTAGAAAATGGAATATGGAGAATCAGACTCTCATTCAATTTGTTTTATCAGCCACTAAGAGAGTTACTATTGTTTTTGCAAAGTTGGAGATTGAAATCTTGAATCTGATGTTACAATTGTCTGCTGATTGTTAGTCATCAGGGCCAGCGTTCCTAAGCTGAACTTGGATGATGCATTTGAACAGAAGAATGAAATTGCCAAAGCTGTAGAAGATGAACTTGAAAAGGTCTATATGTTACTTCATTAACTCCTATATTTCAATATGGAAGGGTGGGTGGGGATGGTTGGTATCTTGAAGGGAATGGGTTAGCTACTCTAAGAGCAGGTTGTAGTTTTGGCCTTTTTGATGTCATTAAGGGTGTATTTTGAAGGCTGGTTCAGTATTTTTATGAGGAATTATTGGCTATCAGGAAGTTTTTGCTTTACTTCAAATGTGGGTTGTTGTATTGGAGATTCTTTTTTGATTGAAAGGTTGCTGTGGAATGTTTAAAGGTTGTTACATGGTGGTTCCTTGGCATGTTAACTACATTGTCCAGGGCACTGTAGTGTTGGGAGAGTATCATTATGGGTAATCTGGGGTTACATTAACAGGAACCATAATGGGTTATCTGATAAGGTTACAAAGTCTCTTGAGAGGGTGATGAGATTTTAGTTGAACGGATGTTTTTCTATGTTGTTAATGATTAACAAAGTGGTTGGTAATCTGATTTCTCTGCTTATAGGCGATGTCGATGTACGGCTATGAGATTGTTCAAACACTGATAGTGGATATTGAGCCTGACGAGCATGTTAAGAGAGCAATGAATGAGATCAATGCAGGTAAAGCTTTTTTGTTGACATAAAAGTTACTCTGAGTGAACATACGTGCATCTATAATACTGTGTTCTTAAATCACTCGTTCATAAGTATTAATCTCTGAATAATATAACTAGTTATCCTTATTCTTTTGCTTCCTTTGCTTGCGCCAGCTGCTAGGTTGAGGATGGCTGCGAATGAGAAAGCTGAAGCTGAAAAGATACTGCAGATCAAACGGGCAGAAGGTGATGCTGAATCTAAGTACTTAGCAGGGTTAGGTATAGCACGACAACGACAGGCCATTGTCGACGGTCTGAGAGACAGTGTGCTTGCCTTCTCAGTGAATGTGCCAGGAACAACAGCTAAAGATGTCATGGATATGGTTCTAGTGACACAGTACTTTGATACCATGAAGGAAATTGGCGCATCCTCAAAGTCCTCTTCTGTGTTCATTCCACATGGTCCTGGAGCTGTAAGAGACGTTGCCAGTCAAATCAGGGATGGTCTTCTCCAAGCCAACATTCTCGAATGAGAGAAATGGTTCTATCTTAGATGACCTTGCTTTGATTTCGCGTAATTATGGCTTTGCAAAGCTGGTACTTGTTTCAAATAAGAAGGCTCTTGGGTGTTGCTCTGATCCATATGCATACAAAAATTCTATGGTTAGTGCCTATATTGAGAATGTATTTTTTAAGTGTGTATGCATCTATTATTATGATGTAATTCTTAATTTGGGGTTCGCACGGATCTCTGGCAATCGGTTTATGTTTGTTAAATATTAAAAATATAAAAAACAAATAAGTTTAATCAATACTAAATTTGGTTTAACAATATTGAATTCAGTTAGACTTTTATATGGTTCATTAAAAATTGTTTTTTCCCATCCAATTGATTAGAAATTGATAAATTTATTATAATAAAATAAATTAATTTTCATCAGGCATATGTTCTGTGTGAAAATTGTTTGTTTTTTCATTTTTTAATCACTTTGAGGTCGATTATAAATTGATTCTTTGATTAATTTTTTTATATAATCTAAGAACATTACTTTTTTATTACCGTGAATAAAATTGTTCCTGAATAATATAAGTTTAGATTGGGCTGAGATAACACAATTGTGTGGCAAGTTGAATTCGTTAACTTAGGGGTGTCAAAAATTAACACGACCCGACGATCCAACGCGAATCGATCCGGAAAAAATCGGGTTCGAGTTGAAAATTTTTGGGTTCGGGTCGGGTTGGAGGGTTTCGGGTTGAAAAATTTCGAGTCAAGTTCGGGTTGATTCGAATTTAATATTTTGTGAATTTTTTGGGGTTAAATCAAATTTTATTTTGAAAATTAAGATATTTTTATGTATATTAATATCAATATAGTATGATCATGATGAAGTATTGAGATAAAAGTGAAGAATTATAGGAAAAATGACAAAAAAAGACATTTTGAATCGATTTTTTCGGATTATTCGGGTCGGATCGGGTTGGTCGAGTTCGGGTTTGGAGGTTTCGGTTTGAAATCGGGTTCGGATCGGGTTCGGATTGAGAGTTAAAAAAAAAAAAATTTCCCAACCCGATCCGACCCATCCGAATTGACACTCCTACCGGTTAACTCATCTTAAGCCTGACAAAATTATAATAAATAAAACTTGAACAACCTTGATAAGATGAATAAAAAAAGTTTGAAAATCAAAAAGGACAGCTCATTACAGCCCTAGCAATTGGCTCCCCTAGTCATACTTTCTACCTTTTTGGCTATTTAATTGGTTCATTTTGACAGTATCAAAAGAACAAATGGAATGCATCTATTGGATCACTTCGACGCAAACACTATCCATTTTTAGGCACAGCGAAAAAAAAACTTAAGATGCACAAACTGATCGTAATTTAGCACTAGGATCATATGCATAAACAAAGAGGAACGATAGCTATAGACAGACATTTCTAGTATTTTATCTGAATCACAGTTGTCCTTGATAACTGCAAACATTCTCGTCAACTAACCACACACAAGAGCAGCAGCATTTAATTGCGACTAGACCAGAGTTGCATCGTGACTACCTGCTTGAAGTAATCCATTGCGAATTTGGTCTGCAACATCACGAATAGCACCAGGTCCATGGGGTATAAAAACAGCTGAAGTTTTTGAGTGGGCACCGATCTCCTTCATTGTGTCGAAGTACTGAGTGACTAGGACCATATCCATCACATCTTTAGCTGTGGTACCTGGCACATTAACTGAGAAGCCCAGCACACTATCTCTAAGTCCGTCCACGATTGCTTGGCGTTGTCGAGCAATGCCTAACCCCGCCAAGTACTTGGCTTCGGCCTCGCCTTCTGCCCGCTTGATTTGGATGATCTTCTCAGCCTCAGCCTTCTCATTTGCCGCCATCCTTAACCTTGCAGCTGCAGGATGAAAGCACTTGACTCCTAAGATATGATAAAAGATGGAACCTTTTAGTTTTCGTATTTCATAAAAATCAAGAGCAAATACCAGCATTGATTTCATTCATTGCTCGCTTGACATGTACATCCGGCTCGATATCGACAATGAGAGTCTGCACAATTTCAAATCCATAAGCCGACATAGCCTTCCCGAGTTCGTTTTCCACTGATTTTGCAATATCATTCTTTTGCTCGAAAGCGTCATCCAGGTTAAGTTTCGGGACACTAGCTCTGATCACTATGAGCACCAGAAAAGAATGATTCATATAATGAGAAATAATTTTTAGCATAACAAACATGGTATTATGTTACAATGAGAAACAGCAATATCGTACCGAAGCTGAGACAGGTAACACAAATTTACTAGTTTAAGGAGATCAAACTAAATTGTATGTAATGTGGCTATTGCATTAGCATTAATTAATTAACTTAGTGATACTTGGAGGCCAACTGAAAGGAATTCTTCTGAGAATGTGGCCGAGAAGCTCGTTTTCTGAGAAGTATGAAGGGAAAATTGCAAAAAGAAAATATATATATATGCTTTTTAAGAAAAGGAGACCTACCCAACATCATGTTTTGACGCCATAATTTATGTTTTCGTGAACTTAGAAGTGGAAGAAAAACCAATATTTTCTCTCTAGACAAAATGAATAAGTAGTAGTTATGAATATCAAAAAGGTATACAACAACAACAATCAAATCTTATCCCACTAAGCAAAGTCAATTATATGGATCCTTTTACGTCATTGGGCTCTATCCCTCTACTACATTATCATCTATATTTATGATGAATATCAAATAGGCATAATAAACATTTAAGCAAGCATTTCAATGATTATATTATACTACACATGGTACAAATAATGTCGCACATAGTCGTCATTGCCGAATTCTAATATATGAGATTCTGACTGGTGAATTCTTCAAGTGATTATGCAGATAGGATGCTTCAAAAGAATAAAAGACAATGCATTATTCATTAAATCTTTTTTTTAAAAGCAATTTCTTGTGCACAATGACTAGTGTAGTTTTCTTCATACCATCAAAAACATAAGCCTGTATTTGAGATCTTGTATTGCTCAGCTTGTAAAATGCATCATTTGCTTTCTCAGCCAGTGCACGGTACTGTACTGATGCAACGACATTTACAAAAACATTGTCCTGAAATTATAAAGAAATGATGTTCACCTTCATGGATGCAGCAAAATAATTTGGCATATAGTTTCGATGCTTATAAGTTTCATACATGATTTTTATTAGTCAACGTACATAAGGTCCAATTGAAGAAAAGAAAGAATTAAAAAATGAAATGATTAAATGGATGGAATGAGACTGTAACAAGGAGAATAGATTCGTAATGCCAGCTGCAAAAATAACCTCCTGTCAGAGCAAAAGTTCAAAATAATCCATCATGAAATCTATGAGTGATCGTTTTGTTCCTCGCTATTCTTGAACAAGCGTGAATTATAGTAAGATAAATAACAGAAAATGAGTTGGTCAGTTCTTCACATTAATATGGTGACATAAGGTGTTAACATTTTTATAAAAAGAGAGAAAATTGGAATCTCGGTAAAAGTAGCTTTAGTGGATCAACACAAGAAATAAAGGCTGATTTTTGCATGACCAATTCATCACAAGACTTACCAATGAAATACTAAATGATTCTATGGCATGACATACATCGAAGAATAAACAAGAAACGTTAACAAGCTAGAAAGAAAACCTTTGTTTTAGTTTCACATTTAACATCCAACTGTTGCAACCTCAGTGACAGCCGGCCAGCTATTTTCTTTCCAAGAAACCAAGGCAAGCAATGACATCCTGGATCAAGGACATCCTCGAACTTTCCAAAGGACTCCTTAACTGCAACAGTAGACTGGTCTACTATCACGCAGCAAAGTGCCTGGCCCATGGATTGATCGCCTAATATGACAATTGTGTATTAGTTCAAAGGAGTGCTCAGAAATTTCATAAAACACCATAACAGGACTTGCTAACATGAAAATGATGTATTACGGCACATGAACCATGGATTAACCTCCTACAACTGAAAATACTCAAAAATCAATCTTTATTAAAAGAGAATATTCAAGTTTTGCATTGAGATATATAGGAAGAGAACAAACAAGAAGCCACATAGTATCTCATGCCAACAGTTTAGAAAGAAACTCCCAGCTAATCTGTGTCATTATACTAGAAACTATTGCAGGCAAAACATTTCCAGAGAAGCTACAGTGCATGGCAAATATATTCTGAAAGCTAAGGTATAATCTTTGGCATAGATTAATAGGAATATGTTTATCGAAAAATATCATCTTGCAAGGACTACATATGTAATTAAATTAAACCGACTTCACAACCATCCTTCTAAAAGAATCTAACAAAGAAAAGTGTAACTCCTATCTGAAGAAGTATTTTTCCCCAAAATCAAAAGAATTAATCCACTATTTCTTCTGAAATTTTATCTAGGTGCTAATGAGACGTCTGAAGAATCTTAAAGACTAGAGATTACATGGCCAAAAAGCCTTAAACTAAGTGATAAATATTACACAACATAATCAAATTATGTATAAGCAAGTTGAGACTTTTAATTGAAAAGTGGGAGTTGCTTTTGGAAACAATGTTTTCATTATTTAATATTTTCCTTGACAAAGTCAAACTATAAAATAAAATGCAGAATAATCTTTGACATAAAGGGCCAAGCATTTCACAAAGAAGGTGATGAAGAACATAACTATAAATCAAATTCCTCTACTCTTGACGAGGAACTTCACAAAATACAACCAATGAGTCCAGACTATTTGTTGATGCACCTTCACAAAAATCAATGCAGAAATTTATAAAATTATGCTAATGAAATCTCAAAATTACCAGAATACTAATCAAACGCAGCATAAACAGTTTACAGATAGTTAACATGATTGTTTCAGACACAATCCTTCTTAACAGCTCTTAATGCCAGCCCCCCATTCAAGACTGATTTAAATGTTAAAATGATTATGAACTTTGCAAATAACAAGCATATTAGGAATATAAACTTAAATGTAATTCACATATAAGGTGTCATATAGTGAACTGTTGTATTTTCTCAGTGGGCAACAAGTTCACTGTTCACCATTTATGCCTTGACACTGTATTGAGCAGAGGCTAATGCCATTAAGGAATAAATTAAAACAAACTGTTGAGCAACAAGTAAACCACTTATGTATGACCCTATATTGTATACCGTCACGGGGAAGCAAGTACACCACTTGTGCTGGACAAATTTGCATTGAGCCCCTATTTTGGTCGGGTGTGAGTTCTCCCACTGCACTGGTTCAACCTCAAATTTCATGGTTCTGAGAGGTAAGTCGTGCTTCCTATCTACTAAGTAAACAATTCCTATCCTTTATCTATAAATATTCTACTATCGTCATAAAGCATTCAGACCAAGGACCTTATAATAATGCAATTTGATTATAAAGCAACTACACTTACCAATAATACAATAAACTTCGATACTAACATTGACCTGCATGTTTCTAACCTAGCAAGGATTATCAGTAAGATGCCAAAATTTTGATGATGAAAATATTCTGAGCATCTTGATCAGGTAAAGTTGAATTATCATTTAAAAAGTTTTTTTTAAAAGAAATTCCAAGGGGATATGTTATTAGGAGATAAGGATAAGCAGCATCAAACAATAGGAGAGTTTTGCTGTGTAGGTTCATGGTTAATAAGAGTATAAATGTCGTAGTTCATCAACTAAGGTTTCACCACGAGAACTACATTTTCATTTAACTCCTCTGTTGATAACCTGTTAGAGAAGTATAATTCGTCCTACCATGCCATATTGGTTTGGTAAAGCAAGCACAACCAAGAATTCAGAGTTCATGTTCAAATGTTAGACAAAAAACCTGGTTAGTACAGAAAAGAGAGAAATGGAAAAGAATAAGAGCAGGAGATCTCCCCTTACCTTCTTCTTCTGCGAATACACACAAGACCTTCGTTGACAACTGAGCGCCGAAGATACGAGGAGGCGTCGAGGCAACGAGCTCATATAAACCCTCAGAGAGGTTCACGAACACCAAATTGGTTCCGCGGGGACATTCTAACACGATGACGGATAAGAAGTAGGATCAGCTGTTCAAATCCGACAGGGTATGACTATGAGGTTCCGTCCCAGGCTCGACAGAGTTTTTATCATGGAGGTGTCTTGCCCACGCGTCGACTTTTCTTTGGTTCATTGCGAAACCGGCGTGCTGTCTTAATTTCCATCTTTCGCACATTAAAGCGAAATTCGATTGGCTTCGGTTTCTTTACTGGTCCCCAGAAGAGTTACTATAGCAGGTACAACATTACGTGTCACTATCCTATTGGAGAATTAGGAAACAGAAATAGCACACGGTTACAACTTGTCGATGGGCGTCGGTCCACGGAACACGGAAAAAGAAATACTGAAACTTTTGCGTAGGGTCATAAAGATGCTCTATGAAAGTAGATAAATAGTCAATTTTAGAATATTTTTTAAACAATTAAAAGTGCAATAACAAAAACAAGTAAAGAAACGATATCAATTCTTCATGTATTATTTTGAAAGAATTTAAAGTATCAGAAAAGTAAAGAAATCATACATATTCTTAGATCAATTTGTAAAGAAATAATTGCACAATGAAAAGGTAAACAAATAATTAATGTCGCCCAGATCTTTCGAGCTCAGAATCTTTTATCTCCAAACCACATGCTTTGAAAACATATCAATTCTCTGAAAATTTAATTAATTTTCTAATGGTGGAGAGCGTTTTTTTTACTGAGGCGCTATACAGTCGATGATAGTAGGAATAATAATAAAAAATTTTGATTAAGAAATTTATGAATTTAATGATAATCTAGTAAGGATTAGTTATAAAATTAGAAGTATATTTTGATTCTAATTCTTGTAAATGGAAATAAAATAAATTTCATTTTCATTCTCGCCTTCTAAATCCGTTTACTAAGAGATAATTATTTTTTTTACTGCAAAATTCATTGATCTTTTGGTTGTATATTAAGTTTATGCTTCAGTAACAATATTTAGGGAGTGTTTGGGAGAGCTTCTCCTACTTGCTTTTTAGATTCTGGCTACACAGAATCACTTTTGAGTGTTTGGGAAGGCTAGATTCTGCTTTAGCTTCTGTTACTTTTGCTCAGAAGTTAGGAAGCAAGAATTTGATGCTTTTATCTACTTCTGCTTTTTTATTTATGATATAACATTAAAAAATAATATTTATATCCTTAAATAATATAACATTTTACCTGATTGTCATTTGATCTAATTTTATCTCCTCAATCATATTATACTAATATTTATTTTTAAATAAAATTTTATATTTTTATAAAATTTCAATCATATTGTACATTTTCAGAATTATATATATATATATATTATATTTATATAAATTATATTATTTTTTATTTTTTATTTTTTTATTAATTTTATATATTTTTTTAAATATTCAAATTATAAAAAAATTAATTTTAATACTATATTTAAAATATAATAATAATTATATCACTATTTAAAATATAATAATAATTACGTGAACAAATTATTGATAGTATCGAAATTATATTTAAATAATTAAAAAATGATTAATTTATATAGTTTAAGGATATTATTGTCATTCAATTAAAAATTAAGCTTGGAGCAATTATTCTCCCAAACACTCAAACTTTATCTTGTATTAGCTTTTGACTTCTATTTTCAAACACTGCCTACTTTAGCTTCTTACTAACTTCAAGATAATCACTACAAGAATCACTTTTCAAGAAGTAAAAGCTCTCCCAATTGTTAACTATCTAGGGGAGTAGATCCCCTAGTCCGCATTTTTGCGGACCAGGGGATGGTCCACTTAGGGGTGAGTATTCGGTTAAAACCGAACCGAACCCAACCGAATAAACCGAAAACCGAATAAACCGATTTTTTTCAAAATAACCGAACCGATCGAATTTTTGATAAAAACCGAGAAAATCGAACCGAAAAAATTTCGGTTAATTCGGTTTTCTGAATTACCCGAAATTTTAAATTTAAATTGATTTTTAATTAAAATAACCCGATTTTATTTAATTAATTATATTTTTAAATAAAAAATAATTAAATTAAAAAGGTTAACGTAATTCTATATACGTTAATTAAAATAGTACATAGAAATATAATTAATTATTTTTTAATTACGTTAATCGAACCGAACCTTTTTATTCTCAACCGAAATTTTATTCGGTTTAACCGAATTATAAAATTCAAAACCGAAACTGAACTAATTTAACCGAAAAACCGAACCGAATTATAAAAATAAAACCGAAAACCGAATTAACCGAACCGAATTTCAAAATTCGGTTAATTCGGTTCGGTTAATTCGGTTTAACCGAATTTTTGCTCACCCCTAGGTCCACTCCTAATTGCGGCAGGATCGCGATCATGATCTGGCCGTAATTTGTTACAATCTCTTCTAGGGTTCATCCTGCACCCCAGGTTATAATTTAAGTTCAAACGGATGGTCAGAGGCCACCCGACGACTTAAACCCTAAATTTTAAATCCTAAACCCTAAACCCCAAACCCTAAACCCCAAATCCTAAATCTTTCATCGTGACCTTCGGGTGGCCTCTGGTCACCCGCCCGAATTCAAACTATAACCTGGGAGGCACGGTGAACCCTAGAAGGGATTGTAACAAATTACGACCGGATCACGATCGCGATCTGATCGTAATTAGGAGTGGACCATCCCCTGGTCTGTAAAAATGCAGACCAGAGGATCTGAGCTGACTATCTAGTGGTTGTTTGGGACAATTAGGACAAAGGAAAAGGATAAATATTATATATTCAAGCTAATTATATATTCAAATGTTTAGCCGTGTAGGAGAGGATAAATGTTAGATTCTTATCTGTTTTATCTATGTTCTCTAATATGTGATATCATAGTATCTTATATTCCTATTTAATTATCTTATGAACAAATACTTATGACAAATGATTCTATCAATAAAGAATTAAATTATGAACTGATCTTGTCGGCAAACAAAAAGGGGGTCACCTTGTAATGACTTGCTCAGATTCTGACTGAAGGCTGACTGTTGGGTCATCGACTGGACGTTGAAAGAGACTGCCGATCGGGTTTCGTAAACCCTCCGATCGGGTAGTGGGTGGTGGGGACACAAGGACCAGCCAAGTGGAGCTCCGACGAGGAAATTACGAGAGAAATCCGACCACACTCGAGATTCCGATGAATAGTGGATGAGAACTGTAGATGTCCTAATTTTTCTGACACTATTGTTGCAGATATTACAGGAGAAGCATGCAGAGGAGATGATTCCATAGGTGTAGGGGACTGCACTAAGCCCCAGGGACCACCACAAGATTTAGAGAATGAACCAGAAAGTGTAGGGACTTGCATGGTGGAAGCAAGCACCCAAGGATCACCAGTTGAATGTCCACCAGAGCCTGAGGCTGAAGAGGAGTTTGAACATGACCAGGAGGAGACCACAGATACACCTTCAGGTATTATCCAGCACAATCAGGTAAGTATTTCTCCTCTTTCTTCAGAAAAATGCAGTGAGGTACCTAGGGATGACTTTATTGATTCTGATGAATTTATTGATATACCTTGTGTAGAAATTGTTTGTGAAAATCCAATAGAGGTACCAAATATTGATTTCATTGATCGTACTGCATTACTTGATACATCTCTTGCTATGGATAGTGAAATAATTTTAGAGGCACCCATAATTGATGTAGTTTGTTATGATGAATCTTTAGATACATCTTTTGTGGATATGACTAGTGAAAATTTTTTAGAAGTGCCTGAAATGGATGTTATTTATTTTGATGAATCTCTTGTTATGTCTTATGCTGAAAATGAATGTGAAAAACTTTTGGAGATACCTGATATTGATTTGATTGGCTGTGACACATTGCATGATACACCCTGGATGGAAAATAATTGTGAAATTTCTATTGATGAGCCAGACATTGATTTCTTTATTTGTGATGAGCCTCTGGATGCAAATTTGGTAGGAAATAATTTTGAAAATTTCATTGAGGCACCAAGAATTGATTTAATTGAATATAATGCAGTTTTGGATTCATTTAATGCAGAGACTGAATTTATATCATTTCTTTCTGACCCTGAACACTTGAGAGAGGTATTACATTGTTTTGCAGGGTCCAGAAGACTTCAGGAGTGGGTACTCCAACTGAACAGACTCCAGCCTCCTGGAAGGACTTCTGAAGGACATCAAGGAGGAGATGATCTGACTTTAATTAAAAGCACTCCATCCCTTGAATGGCTCTTGAATCTGAATCGCCTGAGGCCACCAGAGCAAAATATTGTGAAATTCAAGTGTGGGGGAGTTCCAAATCTCCCAGCCACCCAGACTCCTCCACTACCAAGATGGAGGCTACTTCTGGATAGACTCCGTCCACCAGAATAAAAGGGGAGTTTGATTTTTCTTGTATTTTTCTTTTATTTCATTTTTCATTTTCATGCTTCCTAGAATTAGAATTTTCCTTTGAACTGAGTCCTTGTAAATAAATGCATGTTATTTCTTTTGTCACTTTCTCTTGCATGATTAGGAATAAAAGTATCCCTCTAGATTATCCCATAGCATTTTAGAATCTTTTGGAAAATAAATTAAATTTGGTTGTCGAAACTTAGGATTTGAGATCATGGATGAAATCTTGGATGCTTGAGTACTACTTTGCTTTAGATGCTTGATTGAGGAGTTGAGATGAATCATTTTTACCTAGTGAGGTTTAGCCTTATATTTGAGACACATACATGTTATTTACTCTAGAACTTGCTTCGGTTCTTTCAAAATCATATTTCAATGATTGGATCACATCTATAGAGGCTAATCCATTTGTTTCCCTTTCTACTTCAATTTTTAACAAAAAAAAAATCATGTTCATTCCATTTTTCTCTACTTATTTCTTACACTTACCCTCACTTTTCTTTGGACTTGTTGTTTGATTTGTTTCTAATGTTATTTTGCCCGAGACGGACAAAGATTTAAGTGTGGGGGAGTGATTGGTGATTTGGAATCAATTTTTATCAAGGATGAAATTCATGTCGAAAAAAAAAAAATTTTGTGCCAAAATGAAGTTATCTTGGGTCGGAATTGGCTTGGATGAAGAATTGAGAAGTTGGAATTATGGAAGTCTAGATCAGCAACACCTTGTTAGGATTTGAATTGAAGCCGAACCAAGCTGGAAAAATCTGAAATAAAGTGCAGAAAAGTGGAAGCAAATGTAGAAATCTGTAAAAATCAGAGGAAGGCTGAAAAGAAGTTTAAGGGAGGCTGAATTGAAGCTTTTTGAAGCAAGGAAATACAGGAAAGTCTGCAGCCGAAAATCTGAGCTTGCAATGCTGAATCTGAGTTTGCCGAGTGCTGAATTTTAGGGCTTGAATGAAGAAAACAAGCTGAAAAATCTGTGCAATAACAAGAGAACAAAATCTGTGATAAGTGAAGAGAATCTAAAAAAATCTGTGCCAAGAAAACATCTATGAAGCATGATTTGGTCAGCAAGTCTTGGAGTTGGAATCATGGAAATCAAAATGTTGTGTTTGAATCTGAATTGAGGGCTGTAAAAATCTGAATTGAAGCTGAACAGCAGCTTAATTTAAGCTGGAATCCGAAATAGTTGGATCTAATTCTCCCCTTTTAGTTGATGCTAATTGCTCTGAGTGATCAAGGAAGGTAGTGAAGTGAAAGGAAAGGAAAGAAAAGTGCTGATCAAAATGCAGTAAAAGCAGAGATTACAATGCAGTGAAGGCATTTTCGAAAAGCAGTGAATGAAGTTGGCTGAATTCAACATGCTGATCAGGAATTTTCGAATGGAACAACTGAGATTATCCACTGATAGTTGGTACTAATTGCTATGAAGAATCCGAGAATAGCATGGATGAGAATGCAAGCTGAAAATCTGCAGCTGAAAAAGAAAAGAATAAAACAGAAATGCAGTTTTTTGAGTAGAACTTGTGTCAACTTGAAGCTGAATTTCGGTTTTTCAAGGGCTGTGAATTAAAAAATGAAGCACACAAATGTGTCACAAAGTATTGAGTGAAATCACAGCTGATCAGAAACAAAATTTGGAAGCTGAGACAAAAGCAAAAAGAAAGAAAAAAAAAACAGTTTGAGAAAATAAGAAAAGAAAAGAGAGAAACAAAGTTGGTACACAAAGTTGAAATTTGGCTCCATGAGATCATTGAAGTTTCTCCCATTAGAATCAAAAGCTTTATTCCATTTCATTTCTGACCTTGCTAGAGGATAAAAGAAGAAGAGAAAAATCAGAAAAGAGAAGAAAGAAACAAAAATGGCACACAAAAGGAAGAGTTGGCACATTGAAACCAAGGAAGGGATTTTTCATCCAAATCAAAGGAATTACTCAAGATTTACTCCACCACACTTTTGATATCATTAGAGGACTGTAAAGAGGGGTAAAGCACATTGGAAACATTTTTGAGCACTCAAGTCTTCCACTTTTTCAATTTTTCTATTTCCTTGGCTTTTACTCCATTTCTTATCATTTTCTATGTCTTTGATTTGTTTTTATAGTTGTTGATCCTATTCATGATTAATGGTGGAGATTAGATAATAAGCAAGCCTATGGTAGTGCAAGAAGCATGTGTGTATGAGTGAGCTCCACTACCATCATCAACTCAGAATTTAAGGAGAGAGCCACCAAAACTTCCCATGAAAGGCTAGTGATTTGAATTCATCTCAATGACTCATGATGGATGAAAAAGCTAAGTTGTTGATTTAAGGACAAGATACTAATCCATAGAGCTTAGATTTATGAGAATTGACAACCTTAGGTAATTTCTTTTCATTTGCTTCTAATTATGTTTAAGAAAATCTAGGGGATACATATTTACTGTTTTCGCGAGACGCTCAAGGTTAAGTGTGGGGGAGTTGATAAGTACCATTTTTTGTGATTATTTTAGATGTTAAAATCCATGTTTGACCTATGTTTTTATTGCTTATTTGTGATTTTACCCTAGGTTTTAGGATTTCCTCTTATTTTGGACTTAATTGCAAATTTACACATTTTTTGGATTATTTGGCCACTAATTTTCTGATATATTTTTGTAGGCATGGAAGGATCCTGGACCTAGGGCATACTGGGTCAAACTTGAGTCGGAAGTGGAACCGGATCGAATTATCATGTTTTGGATTAATCCGGGCCGTCCGATTCAAGAGCGGCTAGATCTGAGCCATCCGGGACGATCTGAAGCAATCCGAGCTAGGGTTAGGGTTGATCAAGCTCTATGATCAAGATCTGAAGGTTTCATCCCAATCAGAGCTAAATCAACCGTTGAATCAAGCAAGGAGGGCTCTAGAGCGTCCAATCACAGATAGAGTTGATCTGGACCATCCGTTGCACATCTGGAGGATCCGAGCTACCACAAGGCAGATCCTGACCCCAGATCATCATCATAAAAGTTTGGCTCAAATCAGATCAAGATCTACCGTTGGATTTCATCCGATCAATCTGGACCGTCCATTGATGGCTATTTAATCAAAAATCGCCGCAGCCTTCTCCTTTGTCGCGTTTCCTCGCCGCACTGTTCATCTTCTTCGAGTTCATAGTTTTTCAGTAGTTTTCTTCATCCAAAGGGGCGCGACCCCTTAATTCTTCATCGGGATCAAGGTTTGGATCGCTGGAGGACACTTTGTTGGAGATTTCAGATCAAATTCGCGCCGGACAGAGCTTGTTTGAGGGTTTCGACAGCTTTGTGGTCCGGGATCTTAAATCTCAGCCACAACCAATTTCCGACGACCTGGGCCACTTGTAGGGGTTCTCAGGTGAGCTCAGGTCTTCCCCAAATCACCATCGCAGCTCAACAACTGAGATCGAAGCTTTCGGATTGGAAATTTCCCCAACTGTGCAGTTTGAGCAGAATTTACCAAACAGAGCTGTTTTCTAGCGAATTGCTGAGCTTAGGGGTTCGAGGCCAGCCTTTGCGTGACGAACAAAGAAACCTTGAGCTTATGGAGAGTTGAGAAGTAGTTTGGATAGTTTAATTTCAGTTTCTTTTAGCTGTAAATTTCGTTTCAGCCTAGTTTAGTCACTGTTTTCGAATTTCAGAATTGGTTAACTTGGTTTATTTCATTGTTTCTGCTTAATCTAGCTTTATGTTCTTCCAAGTCAAGTAGTCAGGCAACTTGTGTAGTGATAGATTTCGTTTAATTTCAGTTTATTCCTGTGTTTAATTGCTTGCGTGCCAACTACCCTGTTGCGTGCCAGTTTTTCTGATTTCTTTTCAGCTGCGTATCAGATTTCTTCTCTGAATTTCCCTTAGCTTCTGAATGGCTCGGTTTATCTCACATTTAGTGTGTTAATTTGGTTGATGTAGCTTCATTTCTGAGTTTGTTTAGCACTCCTTCTTATTTCTGCACTATCAATTCAGATTGTTCCGTATCCATTTTAATTTCTGCAAGTGGGTTATCATTTCTGCAATTAAGTTCGAATCTGTGATTCTTAATGTGAATTTGCTGAAGTTTTCTAGTAGTTACATCAGTTCCTTGGACCTTTTTGTTCTGAAGTTAGATTTAGGTTCTCAATTTCAGTTGTTTGTCTGTACTGCTCGGGAGTTGCAGCTGTATAGCTGTATTTTGGTTTAACTTCCTGTTCTTCATTTCTGCAATCGTAAATGGTAGCTGCTGAAGCTATATCAAGAAAGCTTTGCATTCGAATTCTTTTGCACATAATTTCAGTTGTTAGCTTGAATTTGCATCCAACTTGTCGCTGCATTCCTGCCGCAAGATTCTGAATTTCTGAAAATCTGCAGTTCACTGCAGTTTCTGCAGTTATAATTGTGTCAAGTTCTTCATCAGCTGTTTTGATTAGTCCATGGAGTCTGAATGTTTTCATTTGTCTCTGCATATCACTGAATTCACAGCTGTGCTTGCCCAGCTTGATCGATTCATTCAATTCTGAATTGGCAGCCTCCTCCTTGGCACAAAGAATTGGTTTTGGCACAATTGTTTCCTCTGTTTGCCAACTGTTCTAGGCACTGATTGTTATCAAGATAAGCCTATTTTTAATGTATTATTGAGCTTGAAATCATCTCATTCACATTGGGTTGGTTTTGAATTGTAATTTTCAATTTTACAATTAGGTTCAAGAAGCTAGCATTTGGTTTAGTCGAAACTGTCAAAATCTGTTTTGCTTCATTTGTTTTGCATTAGGATTGCCTTTAGTGGAATTTTCCAAGTTGAACACAAGCTGTAGTGAACTCTTGCATTTTAAATCAATTTAATTCCGAATTTTGCAACATTGCATTGGTTGATCTAATTGTCCTTTGGTTGAACCATTAAGTGCCGACTCCTTGTGTAGCTTCCTTAATTGAGTGGTTTTGCTTTTCATTGTTTTTCCATTTCTACATGAAACCAAATCTGATTTTATTTGAAACCCAAAATTCACAAACGACACCTAAATACAAGCGCGAATAAAACAACGTCAACTAGCCCCGAGAAAAATACGACCTGTGGCCCCTTTGCTACATTCTTATACATTTTGCTTGTAAAAGGGTTTCCAGCATTCATTCACATCTAAATCTGATGGTCCCTACTTTCGTGACAATTTAATCTAGTATATTTGGGTCTGTCAAATTTTTGGCGCCGTTGCCGGGGAAGCAACTAGTTGATTTGTTTGATTTTTGCTTGTATACTTTTTGACATATCTTAGGGTTCTATTTTATTGTGCTTATTCTTTCATATACGGTTGCTGCCATTTTTCTTGTTTGATTTGTGACAGGGCTGCAAATTCAAAATGGGGTCAAAAGAGATAGAAAAGACATTGGAGGAGATAAGAAATGTGTTAAAGGAGTGGGACTACCAACTAGAACATAAAGCTCAGTCATCTGCTTACCAGAAGCCACCTCAGCCACAATTTCAGCCTCTCCAGCAATTTCAACAGCCACCACAGCAAGATTTCCAACAATTTCAGCCAAATTCCAGCAATTTCCAGAATTTACAGAATTTTCAGAACGGGCAGCCAATTTTCCAGAATTTTCAGCCCGGTTTTCAGCAATTTCAGCCCAATTTTCAGCAACCATTTCAGCAATTTGAACCTCAATTCCAGCAATACAATCAAGGGCAGCAAAGTTTTCAATCATTCCCAGTTTTTCCAGCGCAAAACCAACAAAATTTTCAGCCTACACAGCCCTTGAACCAGTTTTCACAGCCCTACAATCAAGGGTTTCAAGGGCAGAATTTTCAGCCTTCGGCACCTAATTTTCCAGCTCAAAATCAAAACTTTCAGGGCTACATTTCCCAGCAAAATTTTCCAGCATATCAGCCCTCTAATCAGCCCTTTAATCAGCCTCAACAGCCATGTTTTCAACCAAATCAGCAAGCTCAAAATTTTCAGCCTACTTCATCCTTTCAAAATCAGTCAAGGAGCTATGCTAACCAAGGAGGCTTTGAGAATCTTAATGAGAATGAGGCACAACAACAAAGAATGGAGGAAATTTATCAACTAGTTGTACAATATCATCAACAGCAGCAAAGGCTTCAAGACATAGAAAGAGGCGTTGGACAAATTGCTAGTCAAATGAATCAAATGCAAGTTCAAGGTGACCCTAGTGCAGGGCCAAATCTTTCTTTAATGGATCTTGCAATTTTAGAAGAAGAAGAAGAAGAATACATTAAAGTTTGGGCACCTACAGCATGCATTCCTCAGGAGACTCCTATTCAAAATCCAATTCCAAATTGTTCAGCTCCAGAAGAAGAAATTGAAGCTCCACAGGACCATTCTAGACTTTTATTTTCTGATGATAGCATTATTGATGGTCCTAATTTTCTGACACTGTTGTTGCAAATATTACAGGAGAAGCATGCAGAGGAGATGATTCCATAGGTGTAGGGGACTGCACTAAGCCCCAGGGACCACCACAAGATTTAGAGAATGAACCAGAAAGTGTAGGGACTTGCATGGTGGAAGCAAGCACCCAAGGATCACCAGTTGAATGTCCACCAGAGCCTGAGGCTGAAGAGGAGTTTGAACATGACCAGGAGGAGACCACAGATACACCTTCAGGTATTATCCAGCACACTCAGGTAAGTATTTCTCCTCTTTCTTCAGAAAAATGCAGTGAGGTACCTAGGGATGACTTTATTGATTCTGATGAATTTATTGATATACCTTGTGTAGAAAATGTTTGTGAAAATCCAATAGAGGTACCAAACATTGATTTCATTGATCGTACTGCATTACTTGATACATCTCTTGCTATGGATAGTGAAATAATTTTAGAGGCACCCATAATTGATGTAGTTTGTTATGATGAATCTTTAGATACATCTTTTGTGGATATGACTAGTGAAAATTTTTTAGAAGTGCCTGAAATGGATGTTATTTATTTTGATGAATCTCTTGTTATGTCTTATGCTGAAAATGAATGTGAAAAACTTTTGGAGATACCTGATATTGATTTGATTGGCTGTGACACATTGCATGATACACCCTGGATGGAAAATAATTGTGAAATTTCTATTGATGAGCCAGACATTGATTTCTTTATTTGTGATGAGCCTCTGGATGCAAATTTGGTAGGAAATAATTTTGAAAATTTCATTGAGGCACCAAGAATTGATTTAATTGAATATGATGCAGTTTTGGATTCATTTAATGCAGAGACTGAATTTATATCATTTCTTTCTGACCCTGAACACTTGAGAGAGGTATTACATTGTTTTGCAGGGTCCATAAGACTTCAGGAGTGGGTACTCCAACTGAACAGACTCCAGCCTCCTGGAAGGACTTCTGAAGGGCATCAAGGAGGAGATGATCTGACTTTAATTAAAAGCACTCCATCCCTTGAATGACCCTTGAACCTGAATCGCCTGAGGCCACCAGAGCAAAATATTGTGAAATTCAAGTGTGGGGGAGTTCCAAATCTCCCAGCCACCCAGACTCCTCCACTACCAAGATGGAGGCTACTTCTGGATAGACTCCGTCCACCAGAATAAAAGGGGAGTTTGATTTTTCTTGTATTTTTCTTTTATTTCATTTTTCATTTTCATGCTTCCTAGAATTAGAATTTTCCTTTGAACTGAGTCCTTGTAAATAAATGCATGTTATTTCTTTTGTCACTTTCTCTTGCATGATTAGGAATAAAAGTATCCCTCTAGATTATCCCATAGCATTTTAGAATCTTTTGGAAAATAAATTAAATTTGGTTGTCGAAACTTAGGATTTGAGATCATGGATGAAATCTTGGATGCTTGAGTACTACTTTGCTTTAGATGCTTGATTGAGGAGTTGAGATGAATCATTTTTACCTAGTGAGGTTTAGCCTTATATTTGAGACACATACATGTTATTGTACTCTAGAACTTGCTTCGGTTCTTTCAAAATCATATTTCAATGATTGGATCACATCTATAGAGGCTAATCCATTTGTTTCCCTTTCTACTTCAATTTTTAACAAAAAAAAAAAAATCATGTTCATTCCATTTTTCTCTACTTATTTCTTACACTTACCCTCACTTTTCTTTGGACTTGTTGTTTGATTTGTTTCTAATGTTATTTTGCCCGAGATGGACAAAGATTTAAGTGTGGGGGAGTGATTGGTGATTTGGAATCAATTTTTATCAAGGATGAAATTCATGTCGAAAAAAAAAAAAATTTTGTGCCAAAATGAAGTTATCTTGGGTCGGAATTGGCTTGGATGAAGAATTGAGAGGTTGGAATTATGGAAGTCTAGATCAGCAACACCTTGTTAGGATTTGAATTGAAGCCGAACCAAGCTGGAAAAATCTGAAATAAAGTGCAGAAAAGTGGAAGCAAATGTAGAAATCTGTAAAAATCAGAGGAAGGCTGAAAAGAAGTTTAAGGGAGGCTGAATTGAAGCTTTTTGAAGCAAGGAAATACAGGAAAGTCTGCAGCCGAAAATCTGAGCTTGCAATGCTGAATCTGAGTTTGCCGAGTGCTGAATTTTAGGGCTTGAATGAAGAAAACAAGCTGAAAAATCTGTGCAATAACAAGAGAACAAAATCTGTGATAAGTGAAGAGAATCTAAAAAAATCTGTGCCAAGAAAACATCTATGAAGCATGATTTGGTCAGCAAGTCTTGGAGTTGGAATCATGGAAATCAAAATGTTGTGTTTGAATCTGAATTGAGGGCTGTAAAAATCTGAATTGAAGCTGAACAGCAGCTTAATTTAAGCTGGAATCCGAAATAGTTGGATCTAATTCTCCCCTTTTAGTTGATGCTAATTGCTCTGAGTGATCAAGGAAGGTAGTGAAGTGAAAGGAAAGGAAAGAAAAGTGCTGATCAAAATGCAGTAAAAGCAGAGATTACAATGCAGTGAAGGCATTTTCGAAAAGCAGTGAATGAAGTTGGCTGAATTCAACATGCTGATCAGGAATTTTCGAATGGAACAACTGAGATTATCCACTGATAGTTGGTACTAATTGCTATGAAGAATCCGAGAATAGCATGGATGAGAATGCAAGCTGAAAATCTGCAGCTGAAAAAGAAAAGAATAAAACAGAAATGCAGTTTTTTGAGTAGAACTTGTGTCAACTTGAAGCTGAATTTCGGTTTTTCAAGGGCTGTGAATTAAAAAATGAAGCACACAAATGTGTCACAAAGTATTGAGTGAAATCACAGCTGATCAGAAACAAAATTTGGAAGCTGAGACAAAAGCAAAAAGAAAGAAAAAAAAACAGTTTGAGAAAATAAGAAAAGAAAAGAGAGAAACAAAGTTGGTACACAAAGTTGAAATTTGGCTCCATGAGATCATTGAAGTTTCTCCCATTAGAATCAAAAGCTTTATTCCATTTCATTTCTGACCTTGCTAGAGGATAAAAGAAGAAGAGAAAAATCAGAAAAGAGAAGAAAGAAACAAAAATGACACACAAAAGGAAGAGTTGGCACATTGAAACCAAGGAAGGGATTTTTCATCCAAATCAAAGGAATTACTCAAGATTTACTCCACCACACTTTTGATATCATTAGAGGACAGTAAAGAGGGGCAAAGCACATTGGAAACATTTTTGAGCACTCAAGTCTTCCACTTTTTCAATTTTTCAATTTCCTTGGCTTTTACTCCATTTCTTATCATTTTCTATGTCTTTGATTTGTTTTTATAGTTGTTGATCCTATTCATGATTAATGGTGGAGATTAGATAATAAGCAAGCCTATGGTAGTGCAAGAAGCATGTGTGTATGAGTGAGCTCCACTACCATCATCAACTCAGAATTTAAGGAGAGAGCCACCAAAACTTCCCATGAAAGGCTAGTGATTTGAATTCATCTCAATGACTCATGATGGATGAAAAGGCTAAGTTGTTGATTTAAGGACAAGATACTAATCCATAGAGCTTAGATTTATGAGAATTGACAACCTTAGGTAATTTCTTTTCATTTGCTTCTAATTATGTTTAAGAAAATCTAGGGGATACATATTTACTGTTTTCGCGAGACGCTCAAGGTTAAGTGTGGGGGAGTTGATAAGTACCATTTTTTGTGATTATTTTAGATGTTAAAATCCATGTTTGACCTATGTTTTTATTGCTTATTTGTGATTTTACCCTAGGTTTTAGGATTTCCTCTTATTTTGGACTTAATTGCAAATTTACACATTTTTTGGATTATTTGGCCACTAATTTTCTGATATATTTTTGTAGGCATGGAAGGATCCTGGACCTAGGGCATACTGGGTCAAACTTGAGTCGGAAGTGGAACCGGATCGAATTATCATGTTTTGGATTAATCCGGGCCGTCCGATTCAAGAGCGGCTAGATCTGAGCCATCCGGGACGATCTGAAGCAATCCGAGCTAGGGTTAGGGTTGATCAAGCTCTATGATCAAGATCTGAAGGTTTCATCCCAATCAGAGCTAAATCAACCGTTGAATCAAGCAAGGAGGGCTCTAGAGCGTCCAATCACAGATAGAGTTGATCTGGACCATCCGTTGCACATCTGGAGGATCCGAGCTACCACAAGGCAGATCCTGACCCCAGATCATCATCATAAAAGTTTGGCTCAAATCAGATCAAGATCTACCGTTGGATTTCATCCGATCAATCTGGACCGTCCATTGATGGCTATTTAATCAAAAATCGCCGCAGCCTTCTCCTTTGTCGCGTTTCCTCGCCGCACTGTTCATCTTCTTCGAGTTCATAGTTTTTCAGTAGTTTTCTTCATCCAAAGGGGCGCGACCCCTTAATTCTTCATCGGGATCAAGGTTTGGATCGCTGGAGGACACTTTGTTGGAGATTTCAGATCAAATTCGCGCCGGACAGAGCTTGTTTGAGGGGTTCGACAGCTTTTGTGGTCCGGGAGCTTAAATCTCAGCCACAACCAATTTCCGACGACCTGGGCCACTTGTAGGGGTTCTCAGGTGAGCTCAGGTCTTCCCCAAATCACCATCGCAGCTCAACAACTGAGATCGAAGCTTTCGGATTGGAAATTTCCCCAACTGTGCAGTTTGAGCAGAATTTACCAAAAGGAGCTGTTTTCTAGCGAATTGCTGAGCTTAGGGGTTCGAGGCCAGCCTTTGCGTGACGAACAAAGAAACCTTGAGCTTATGGAGAGTTGAGAAGTAGTTTGGATAGTTTAATTTCAGTTTCTTTTAGCTGTAAATTTCGTTTCAGCCTAGTTTAGTCACTGTTTTCGAATTTCAGAATTGGTTAACTTGGTTTATTTCATTGTTTCTGCTTAATCTAGCTTTATGTTCTTCCAAGTCAAGTAGTCAGGCAACTTGTGTAGTGATAGATTTCGTTTAATTTCAGTTTATTCCTGTGTTTAATTGCTTGCGTGCCAACTACCCTGTTGCGTGCCAGTTTTTCTGATTTCTTTTCAGCTGCGTATCAGATTTCTTCTCTGAATTTCCCTTAGCTTCTGAATGGCTCGGTTTATCTCACATTTAGTGTGTTAATTTGGTTGATGTAGCTTCATTTCTGAGTTTGTTTAGCACTCCTTCTTATTTCTGCACTATCAATTCAGATTGTTCCGTATCCATTTTAATTTCTGCAAGTGGGTTATCATTTCTGCAATTAAGTTCGAATCTGTGATTCTTAATGTGAATTTGCTGAAGTTTTCTAGTAGTTACATCAGTTCCTTGGACCTTTTTGTTCTGAAGTTAGATTTAGGTTCTCAATTTCAGTTGTTTGTCTGTACTGCTCGGGAGTTGCAGCTGTATAGCTGTATTTTGGTTTAACTTCCTGTTCTTCATTTCTGCAATCGTAAATGGTAGCTGCTGAAGCTATATCAAGAAAGCTTTGCATTCGAATTCTTTTGCACATAATTTCAGTTGTTAGCTTGAATTTGCATCCAACTTGTCGCTGCATTCCTGCCGCAAGATTCTGAATTTCTGAAAATCTGCAGTTCACTGCAGTTTCTGCAGTTATAATTGTGTCAAGTTCTTCATCAGCTGTTTTGATTAGTCCATGGAGTCTGAATGTTTTCATTTGTCTCTGCATATCACTGAATTCACAGCTGTGCTTGCCCAGCTTGATCGATTCATTCAATTCTGAATTGGCAGCCTCCTCCTTGGCACAAAGAATTGGTTTTGGCACAATTGTTTCCTCTGTTTGCCAACTGTTCTAGGCACTGATTGTTATCAAGATAAGCCTATTTTTAATGTATTATTGAGCTTGAAATCATCTCATTCACATTGGGTTGGTTTTGAATTGTAATTTTCAATTTTACAATTAGGTTCAAGAAGCTAGCATTTGGTTTAGTCGAAACTGTCAAAATCTGTTTTGCTTCATTTGTTTTGCATTAGGATTGCCTTTAGTGGAATTTTCCAAGTTGAACACAAGCTGTAGTGAACTCTTGCATTTTAAATCAATTTAATTCCGAATTTTGCAACATTGCATTGGTTGATCTAATTGTCCTTTGGTTGAACCATTAAGTGCCGACTCCTTGTGTAGCTTCCTTAATTGAGTGGTTTTGCTTTTCATTGTTTTTCCATTTCTACATGAAACCAAATCTGATTTTATTTGAAACCCAAAATTCACAAACGACACCTAAATACAAGCGCGAATAAAACAACGTCAACTAGCCCCGAGAAAAATACGACCTGTGGCCCCTTTGCTACATTCTTATACATTTTGCTTGTAAAAGGGTTTCCAGCATTCATTCACATCTAAATCTGATGGTCCCTACTTTCGTGACAATTTAATCTAGTATATTTGGGTCTGTCAAATTTTTGGCGCCG
Organism: Boesenbergia rotunda; assembly: GCA_024364735.1. Taxonomy (NCBI): domain Eukaryota; kingdom Viridiplantae; phylum Streptophyta; class Magnoliopsida; order Zingiberales; family Zingiberaceae; genus Boesenbergia; species Boesenbergia rotunda. The sequence continues at coordinate 171,615 of JAGFNQ010002159.1, read as the reverse complement.
TTGCCGGGGAAGCAACTAGTTGATTTGTTTGATTTTTGCTTGTATACTTTTTGACATATCTTAGGGTTCTATTTTATTGTGCTTATTCTTTCATATACGGTTGCTGCCATTTTTCTTGTTTGATTTGTGACAGGGCTGCAAATTCAAAATGGGGTCAAAAGAGATAGAAAAGACATTGGAGGAGATAAGAAATGTGTTAAAGGAGTGGGACTACCAACTAGAACATAAAGCTCAGTCATCTGCTTACCAGAAGCCACCTCAGCCACAATTTCAGCCTCTCCAGCAATTTCAACAGCCACCACAGCAAGATTTCCAACAATTTCAGCCAAATTCCAGCAATTTCCAGAATTTACAGAATTTTCAGAACGGGCAGCCAATTTTCCAGAATTTTCAGCCCAGTTTTCAGCAATTTCAGCCCAATTTTCAGCAACCATTTCAGCAATTTGAACCTCAATTCAGCAATACAATCAAGGGCAGCAAAGTTTTCAATCATTCCCAGTTTTTCCATCGCAAAACCAACAAAATTTTCAGCCTACACAGCCCTTGAACCAGTTTTCACAGCCCTACAATCAAGGGTTTCAAGGGCAGAATTTTCAGCCTTCGGCACCTAATTTTCCAGCTCAAAATCAAAACTTTCAGGGCTACATTTCCCAGCAAAATTTTCCAGCATATCAGCCCTCTAATCAGCCCTTTAATCAGCCTCAACAGCCATGTTTTCAACCAAATCAGCAAGCTCAAAATTTTCAGCCTACTTCATCCTTTCAAAATCAGTCAAGGAGCTATGCTAACCAAGGAGGCTTTGAGAATCTTAATGAGAATGAGGCACAACAACAAAGAATGGAGGAAATTTATCAACTAGTTGTACAATATCATCAACAGCAGCAAAGGCTTCAAGACATAGAAAGAGGCGTTGGACAAATTGCTAGTCAAATGAATCAAATGCAAGTTCAAGGTGACCCTAGTGCAGGGCCAAATCTTTCTTTAATGGATCTTGCAATTTTAGAAGAAGAAGAAGAAGAATACATTAAAGTTTGGGCACCTACAGCATGCATTCCTCAGGAGACTCCTATTCAAAATCCAATTCCAAATTGTTCAGCTCCAGAAGAAGAAATTGAAGCTCCACAGGACCATTCTAGACTTTTATTTTCTGATGATAGCATTATTGATGGTCCTAATTTTCTGACACTGTTGTTGCAAATATTACAGGAGAAGCATGCAGAGGAGATGATTCCATAGGTGTAGGGGACTGCACTAAGCCCCAGGGACCACCACAAGATTTAGAGAATGAACCAGAAAGTGTAGGGACTTGCATGGTGGAAGCAAGCACCCAAGGATCACCAGTTGAATGTCCACCAGAGCCTGAGGCTGAAGAGGAGTTTGAACATGACCAGGAGGAGACCACAGATACACCTTCAGGTATTATCCAGCACACTCAGGTAAGTATTTCTCCTCTTTCTTCAGAAAAATGCAGTGAGGTACCTAGGGATGACTTTATTGATTCTGATGAATTTATTGATATACCTTGTGTAGAAATTGTTTGTGAAAATCCAATAGAGGTACCAAACATTGATTTCATTGATCGTACTGCATTATTTGATACATCTCTTGCTATGGATAGTGAAATAATTTTAGAGGCACCCATAATTGATGTAGTTTGTTATGATGAATCTTTAGATACATCTTTTGTGGATATGACTAGTGAAAATTTTTTAGAAGTGCCTGAAATGGATGTTATTTATTTTGATGAATCTCTTGCTATGTCTTATGCTGAAAATGAATGTGAAAAACTTTTGGAGATACCTGATATTGATTTGATTGGCTATGACACATTGCATGATACACCCTGGATGGAAAATAATTGTGAAATTTCTATTGATGAGCCAGACATTGATTTCTTTATTTGTGATGAGCCTCTGGATGCAAATTTGGTAGGAAATAATTTTGAAAATTTCATTGAGGCACCAAGAATTGATTTAATTGAATATGATGCAGTTTTGGATTCATTTAATGCAGAGACTGAATTTATATCATTTCTTTCTGACCCTGAACACTTGAGAGAGGTATTACATTGTTTTGCAGGGTCCAGAAGACTTCAGGAGTGGGTACTCCAACTGAACAGACTCCAGCCTCCTGGAAGGACTTCTGAAGGGCATCAAGGAGGAGATGATCTGACTTTAATTAAAAGCACTCCATCCCTTGAATGACTCTTGAACCTGAATCGCCTGAGGCCACCAGAGCAAAATATTGTGAAATTCAAGTGTGGGGGAGTTCCAAATCTCCCAGCCACCCAGACTCCTCCACTACCAAGATGGAGGCTACTTCTGGATAGACTCCGTCCACCAGAATAAAAGGGGAGTTTGATTTTTCTTGTATTTTTCTTTTATTTCATTTTTCATTTTCATGCTTCCTAGAATTAGAATTTTCCTTTGAACTGAGTCCTTGTAAATAAATGCATGTTATTTCTTTTGTCACTTTCTCTTGCATGATTAGGAATAAAAGTATCCCTCTAGATTATCCCATAGCATTTTAGAATCTTTTGGAAAATAAATTAAATTTGATTGTCGAAACTTAGGATTTGAGATCATGGATGAAATCTTGGATGCTTGAGTACTACTTTGCTTTAGATGCTTGATTGAGGAGTTGAGATGAATCATTTTTACCTAGTGAGGTTTAGCCTTATATTTGAGACACATACATGTTATTGTACTCTAGAACTTGCTTCGGTTCTTTCAAAATCATATTTCAATGATTGGATCACATCTATAGATCCGCATCTATTGGGGAAATCTCACATCCCGATGAGATCTATAGAGCTGAGGGACGATGATGGTGATTTGGGGAAATCTCACATCTATAGATGCGCACCCAAGCCCTCGGCTTGCCTCTATGCCATCTTTCACATATGCCTCGAAGTCCGTGCCCCTCGGCTCATCGTCCCTGCTATCCATGGTCCCTTGGGTGCGCACACAAGCCCACGGCTTGCCTCCATGCCACCCTTCACCATACCTGAAGCCGTCCAGCTGAGTCAACATGTGTAACCTGCAAACCTGCACACTCATATACACATATTAGAACACAAGGGTAAACCTAACTTAAACCCTTTGCCCAAACATTAAAACATATGGTCACTCCGGATCATAGATTGCCCCAACAATCTCTCCCTTTTTGATGTTTGACAATACGTTTAAGTTAGGGAAAACAAATAGCAAAACACAATGCTAACAACCATTTGGACTTACGTTGCCAAGGCTCCACCTTGGACTTACACCGCCAATGCATATGCAATGCAAACATGGATCCTATCCCAAGGCATCTCCACACCTAACCTCCCCACGAGTTTAGGACTTTTTTTTTTACCAAACCTAGACCTTTCCAAGGCTCCCCCTATATTGGACTTACAAAGGTTTTTTAAGAACCTCTCCAAGGTTCCCCTTACGCCAAGAATGGAGCAACAATGCTCCCCCTTTACCTAAGCTCCCCCTAGACCTAGGATTTTTCGCAAATGTGTGTTTGGTTTCCCAAATTAAACCCAACACTTCTCCCCCTTTGCCATACATCAAAAGACTCCAATAATTTCCCCCTTATTGGATCTTTTAACCTCTAATGATCATAAACCTAGTGTATTAGCCCCCCATACACTTGTTTTATATCATTTGGATATTTTTCAATGGTTGAAAACCCAAAACGACCTTTATCAGTCGACTGCCCCCGGACCAGTCGACTGGCACGCTGAAAAACCAAATTTCAGCTTTCTGAACCCAAATTCAGAAATATACCAGAAATTGTACAAATATTCAAAAATTTCCAAATTTTGTGGAGAGGTTTGTGGTAATCACATCTACTTGGGAAAAATACATTCAAAAATGTATCTATCACCATTCCCAAGATCGACACAAAACCCAAAACTACCTAAATAGTTTAATTAAATATTGACCTAAAGTCCTAGTTTTGGTTTCCCCTTGATGTTTTTGCCCATACCAACCCACAATGCATCCCTAGCATTGATTTACATGACATTTATACATCAAAAATCAATTCTCATGCTTTATGACCCCAATGTCACATTTTCATGCATGAAACACATACCTAACGTGCCAAAATTCAAGAATTGAGACTCAAGTCCGTCTCCAACTCTTTTGACACATCCCATGGTCCATTTAGACCCTCGAGAAACACCTCCCGAGATCCATCTATCATGGATCCCAAAGACTCCTAGAGCTCCCCCTTGAGCTCTTAGCCCTAACCACCTCCCTAGGTGACTCAACAAATACTAGACCACACCGATGTACCCTCAGTGACTCTTGGCCTATAAACTTAACCTTCTTAACCTTAGACACCTTGTCCTTGGTTAAGTCATTCTTTTTCCCTTTAAATGTCACCCCCTTGCCATTTTTGACCTTCCCCTCTTTGTTATACTTATATGCTACCCTAGCATATTTCTTTCCATTGGCATTGAAGACCTTAGATCGGTATCCCAACCCCGATCTATCATTGTTGGGTTTTAGACTACCCAACACCATACCTAAACCCTTAGATCTAACTGCGAATCTTCCTAGGGTTTTCTCCAATTTATCAAGTCTTGCCCTCAAAGCTTGATTTTCCCTTTCTAGGCTTTTAACCCTAGAATCCACATGTCCACCTTGGATATTCCTAGACCTACCCGTCTCTTTAGGCATATGTCTCCCCTTCTTAGGATTCATGCCTTGATCCTTAGGTACACAGGTCTTAGGTTTATCATGATGCATGACCTTTCTAGGGTTTTGATCTACCTTGTTAACCCTATTCCTATCATTATACCTAAATCCATGATTATGCACAAGCAAGTATTTTTCATTATTTCTAGCATACGTAGATGAATTTGAAACATGCTTAAACTTAGAGATTACCTCCCTTACCCTTGGAGCTCCCCTTTGATGTGAGCTTCTTTTCTTCTCCTCTTTCTCCCATCTTCTCAAGTGCTCCATTTTCTTGAGCTCTCCTTTTCTCGGACACTTGGTGTGATAGTGCCCTAGCTCCCAACATGTAAAGCATCTAATATGCTTTTTCTCCTTCTTTTCCCTACAACCCACATTAGATTTTAAATGAATTGACCCGGGTTTAGGGTTTACCTCCTTCTTACCTAGTGGACACTTGTCTTGTAGTGTTCCTTTTAATTGCACCCAAAGCACACTATGTGGTCTTTTGTCCTTGCTTTGGTGAAGGTAGGAGCTTCTACATGCTCCGGTATTGATGAGGGTCTCTCCTCCCCCTCAATTCTTGAAGTGGATGTTGGGATCGGGTGCATGTTAACATGGATGCGGGTTTGTAATTTCAAAATTAATTACGTGCAGCGGAAGGTTTAGCATAAATAATTTCTCTAAATCATTTAACAACACATCTAAGCATGCAAGTTTATCTTGTGTAGACATGATCATATATTTGAAATTTTGCAGAAACATAAACTAATTTACGTATTACCTCGCGTAACTCGAAGGAAGGGACGAGATCCAACCGTAAGTGTCCCTTGGAAGCTCCGCCTCTATTCGCGTCCACGCCGAGTATCTTCAGGATGACTTCGCAAAGCCACGAGTTTCGTGTTCTCGAGAACTACTAGATTCTCCAAGAATGCGACGAGAAAAACCAAGAGAGAAGTCGGAAGACTAACAACAAAAGGATGGCCGGAATCAAAATTTCGGCGAAGCAAAAGAAGAGGCTTGCGGCAAAAATGATCATTGCGACAAACTCTAATTCCGGCAGCACCTTCTTCCGGCCAAGAGATGGCCGGAGCTTCCTTCTCCGTCAGCAGGTGATGGTCGGCAGGGAAAGGGCAGGGGCGGCCGGCTGGTGCTCCTTCTTGGGGTTGGTTGGCGCACAGCAAGAAGGGGAGAAGAGAAGGAGAGAAAGAGAGGGAGAGAGCCTATGCCTTCATCTCTATGATTATCACCCAAGCCTTGCCTTGGGTCCTTTATATAGTGGTCTCTCAACCATCAAGCCTCTCAAATATGGAATAACTTATTCCATCATGCCAAGTTTGATTTTATATCATGGTTAAAATCATATTTTAATTCATGATAAAAAATCAATCAAGTCTCTTTTCTCCTATGGAATAAATTTCCTTATCATGGTAAATCAATCCATGATTGATTTTATAAAATAAACCAATCCATGGTCCATTTTAATTTCCATGAAAAATAAACCAAACCTTGTTTTATTATATAAAAATTTATATCATCCATAATTTTATAAAACAAACCACACTTGGTTTATTTTATAAATTGAACCAAAAACTTGGTTCTCTCCCTTTGTTGTTTCCGGCCAAGCAAAGAGGATGGAGGCCCTCTTTGGTCGGCCCATCCAAGCCACACCCCAATGAATTAAACTTATTTAATTCATCTATTAAGTCTTCAAAAGACTTAGCCATTTTACGCTTCCGATGTGTCTCTGAAAAATTTAGATTCGACTTATTGTTTGGCTCAACCAAACCTAATCTCTCTTGATTGGAAAATCCAATTTTCAACTCGTTTTAAATCCCTCGGATTACTCGTAGTGCGTATGACTAAATAGGCTTTCGATTTATGTTGGCCGTCTATAATTAATCAATTATAGAACGATCATGAGTGACACTTAGTAGTACATCATGATCCCCAATTAATCGAAACATCAACGGTTGACCTCAGAAATAATTCTGAAACCCTTCAGCAGCTATAATGAATCGTGCCCCATTCCCTTCACCATCTTATACCCACTTGGTTCAGGACATGGTCTATGTGTGCCAATCCCCACTAGGCTGACTACGTCACACCTAGCCCAAGTAAGGTTTTCTCGTCCTATGGATTCTAATTACTCTCATGTATTTAAGAGATTCATACTCTGAACATGTCATGCTCTGGCCAGAGGCTTCGAGTAACAATCCGACGATAGGCCTCGGGTATACATCTTCTCGCAAGGAGTAGTGAATCCTTTGTAGGTTGTTCAAACATCTTCGGGCACTTCGGCTTATACCCAATCATCCTGGGTCCACACCTCCTTGGAGATGCTTGTTTAAGATGTCAAAGTATAAGTCTCCATGACCAAGATGACTTGAACACCGTAAGTCAAAGGAACATCGCACTTAAGCTGCAGTAAGAACTTCACTGACATATCTATATGTAGACTACCATATGAAGTTTTACAGCCAGTCACTCCAATGAACTAGTTCCCTTAACTAGCATTCATGTTTATCTCCGGACATCTCAATGTCACCAGCCAGTGAGAATCAGCTGATTAGAGAATAACCCATGCTAGTCTCAACAGAATTGATAGTGTCCGTATTTATCAATTCATCTACTAGGGACAATTTCAATACTTCACAATTGCACATGTAGAGATAATCACTAGTTGTGAATTCATCACAAATTCTCTCATGCTGTGAATTGTATTGCGACATTCAGTAAATGAGTTTAAGATCTCAATCAAATACACAAATATGTATACTCAAATAGTGAATATTCATTTATTAGAATAAATGATTACAATCATAAGGCGATTGCCTTAGGACACTTCTCTCATATCACTAACAAACTCCCATTTGGCCTAATGTCAATCGCTACGGTACCCAATACCATAGGCTCTAACATGACCCTCAAACTTGCTTTGAGGCAAGGCCTTAGTTAAAGGATCCGCTAAATTCCTTTCAGTGGGAATTTTCTCAATTTGTATATCTTTCCTACTTATAATCTCTCTAATCAGATGATAGCGGCGAAGCACATGTTTGGATCGCTGATGAGACCTTGGTTCCTTTGTTTGTGCAATAGCTCCATTGTTATCGCAGTAAACCGGTATTTGCTTCATCAATGGTTGGAACCACACCAAGTTCTGAGACAAACTTTTTGATCCAGACTGCTTCCTTTGCTGCTTCCGAAGCTGTAATATATTCCGCTTCCGTGATAGAATCCGCTACGATGTCTTGCTTGGAACTCTTTCAACTTATTGCGCCTCCATTCAAAATAAATACGTATCCAGACTGAGATTTGGAGTCATCCTTATCTGTTTAGAAACTGGCATCTATATACCCACGTATTACCATATCACCTTCTCCATATATTAGGAACACATCCTTAGTGTTTCTTAAGTACTTGAGGATTGTCTTGACAGCCGCCCAATGATCCATTCCTGGATCAGACTAGTATCTGCTTGTGACGCTCAGAGCATACGATACATCGGGCCTAGTACATAACATAGCATACATGATAGATCCTATCGTGGATGCATAAGGAATCTTATTCATGCAAATCCTCTCGTCTTCTGTGTGCGGACACATAGACTTCGAAAGGTTGATCCCATGCCTGATGGGAAGGTAACCTTTCTTGGATTCCGACATGCTAAACCTTTCTAGCACTCGGTCTATATATGTAGACTGCGAAAGACCAAGCAACCGTTTTGATCTATCTCTATAGATTCTAATCCCAAGGATATAGGTTGCTTCTCCCAGGTCTTTCATGGAGAAAGTTTTGGACAACCAAATTTTAACTGACCGTAAGACTGATATATCGTTTCCTATAAGTAATATGTCATCGACATATAACACTAGGAATACGACTGCACTCCCACTAACCTTCTTGTACACACAAGGTTTGTCAGGATTTTGTGAGAAATCAAACTCTTTGATTGTCTCATCAAAACGGATGTTCCAGCTCCTGGATGCTTGCTTTAGTCCATATATGGATCGTCGAAGCTTGCATACTTTGGTTTTATTAACCGATGTGAAACCTTCAGGTTGTATCATATATACATCCTCAAGCAGGTTTCCATTAAGGAAAGCTGTTTTCACATCCATTTGCCATATCTCATAATCATAATGAGCTGCTATGGCCAGGAGCATCCGAATGGATTTAAGCATAGCTACTGGCGAATAGGTTTCGTCATAATCAATTCCTTATTTCTGACGATATTCTTTTGCCACTAATCTAGCCTTAAAGGTAACAACATTACCTTCCATGTCGGTTTTCTTCTTGAAAACCCACTTGCACCCTATGGGCTTAATCCCTTCAGGTGGGTTAACCAAGTCCCATACTTGATTTTTGTACATGGAATCCATTTCCGACTTCATGGCTTCAAGCCATTTATCCCTTTCTGAATTTTTCAGAACATCTTCATAACTGATAGGTTCGTCATCGTTAATGAGTAACACGTCGTTCGATTCACTTATGAGAAATCCGTATCTCTCTGGAATATTGCGTGTCCTATCAGACTTACGAAGAAGTGATGTTGTTTTAGGTTCAACTGATAGCTCATCATTATAAGTTATTGGTTGTGGGTCTAGACTAGGTGTCTCTGTAATGTCTATTGGAGTTTCTTGAACTTCTTCAAGTTCAATGCTACTCCCACTGTTTTCTTGTAAAAGAAATTCTTTTTCTAGAAATACAATATGCCTTGAAACAAACAACTTTTGTTCGAAGGGATGATAGAATTGGTAACCTTTTGTTCCTTAGGGTATCCAATAAATAGACATTTATCAGACTTAGCATCCAATTTGTCTGATACAGCCCGCTTTACATAAGCAGGACAAACCCCATATCTTTAGGTGAGATAAATGAGTTTCTTTTTTTTACNTGAAATAGATACAATGTTCTTTATTAATGAAGGAACAAAATAACAATTATCCAACTCTAAGATACGTCCAGTTGGGAGCTTTAGCAAATAAGTTCCGATGGCAACAGCAGCAATCTTTGCTCCATTTCCAACTCTCAAATTCGCTTCTCCCTTGACGAGTCTTCTTCTATTCCTTAGCCCCTGTATGTCATTACATATATGTGAGCTACACCCAGTATCAAGTACCCAGGTATTTGAGGAAATAGAGTGACATTCAATAACGAAGATACCTGAAGAGGATGGGGCATCGGATGCCTTCTTCTTCACGGACTCAAGATAAATCTTGCAGTTTCTTCACCAGTGACCTTCCTTGCCACAGTGATGGCAAGTTCCTTTTAGTTTCTTTTCAGTTTTCTTGGCCTTTTTCTTCTTCCCTTTGTTCTGTTCTTTGGCCTTCCTCTTAGAACCTTTCTTCGAGGAACCAACTAACAGTACTGCTTTTTGATCCGGCTTTACAGAAGGCTCTACAGTCTTCAGCAGGTTGAGCAACTCAGGAATGGTTGTCTCTAGTTTGTTCATCCAATAGTTCATCACAAATTGTGAATAACTCTTGGGCAAACAACTCAGAATTAAGTCAATACTTAGTTCATGATCCATTGCAAAATCGAGTGCGCTTAGTCGCTCAATGTACCCCAACATCTTTAACACAAACTGCGAGGCAGAAGTGCCTTCCTGCATCTTAGTGGTGAAGAGGAGTCTGGAGACTTCGAACCTTTCGGATCTCGCCTGCTCTTCAAACAACTCATGAAGATGAAAGATGATGGTATTAGCATCCATATGCTCATGCCGCTTTTGCAACTCAGGTACCATAGAGGCTAGCATGATGCAACTCGCATGTTCAGAATCGGTCACATGTTTCTGATAGGCCAACAATTGGTCTGGAGTTGCATTCTCTGGAGGATGGGTGGGAAGTTGTTCTTCAAGGACATAAGCAAGCTTCTCCGCCTTGAGGACTATCCTCAGGTTTCGAAGCCAGTCCATGTAGTTCGGCCCAGTTAGTTTATTGGTGTCCAAAATGGAACGCAAGTTCAGAGAAGACATGATCGAGTGATTATCCTAGAAATACAAATTGACATTATGTGAGAAGATTTATTAAAGAATGTATCAACATACATAAGTAAAATCCTATTTATTTTTCAAATTGAATAACCCTTATTATCAATTCGGGAGATCGTAGGAACATCTCCAAATAGGTTGATATCCAACCATAGATAAGAACAACCATGGCTGTGGCCATCAAGTCATTCTTAGCTATGAAGGTAGGTAATCATACCGATTACATATCACATATATGTAACTATCACATTATGCTATCAACTAATTGAATGTTTGCATAAATCATTGGGTTGTTAACTCATTAACAAGTATGCATCATTATACATAGCACCCAACTGCACCTCTCTTTACATCGACCTTGGCTGTGGCACAACAAATCGACGCTCCAAGCTTAAGGCTGACCCATTAATCAAGAAATAGTTTTAACATGGTTGGAGCTCATTCAACCGTTTAGTCAGGCTTGGATGTGTCCAACAACCAAAACTAAGGATTGACCTCTGACTCCAACTATATTATTCATAAACTAATTCCATGGTTTGAACATGTTAAGGTTCAAGTCGGGCATGGATGTGTCCATCAACCCAATCGAGAAACAAAACTCCGATTCTAACCATATTAATGGAAGGTGTTTGCCTTAATATTTTGTAAGGGGTTTTTGGTCTCATCTTTTCTTAGCACATTCATGACATGTGTCATGACTAACGATTTCCTTAATAAAGTATGTATGTGACTCAAGTTATCAAGTCTCATTAATTGAATTAGGAACCGAATTTCCTAATTCTATTTCATACTATATTGAAGGAATTGTTTTGGGAAACAATTTCCTAAATTGTCATAATTAATTTCGGAAATAATATGTTCAAGACTTTGATTTCTCTAAATCAAATCTTATTAAATTAGGAGACAAATCCCTTAATTCAACTACATATTATTTTCATGAAAATCTCATTTAAGAAAACTCTATAGGAAACCATTTTCCTAATTAATTTTGGAGACAACAATATGTAAGAGCATCACCTCTTAAAACATATTTTATTCATGGATTTAATTAATTACAACAAATCATTTTCTAAGGGTGGCTCCCCGAGGCTCAGATACCCAAAGAAAAGTAATGTGTTGTAAATCCAATTGGACGGCTCCCCGAGGCTCAATCCAAATCAAACATGACAATTTCAATTAAAAATTGGGAAATTAAATTACAACAACTAACTTTAAATTGGACGGCTCCCCGAGGCTCAATCCAAAATAAAGAATTTTATTGTCAATTTAAAAACCAATTCAAATTTAATTGTCAATTAACTGTCCATCAATTTGTCTAGACTTTCTTAAAAAGAAAGTGCCCAAAATTGCGAGATTTCAAAAATTGGTTTTCAGAATAATTGTAAGTTTCCGGTACAAAGAAAACTTACATATTTCCAAAATTGAAAATTTTCTAAAATAGAAAATTTTCCAAAATTGGAAAGTTTCCAAAGATGGGAAGTTTTCATAATTATTATAAAATTTTAGAAACTAGAAAATTTCAAACGTTTGCGAAATTTCATGAGGATTTCCAAACTTTGAAATTCCTAAATCTAAAATTTATTATAATTTGAAAGTTTCCATAATTTAAAAATTTTTCCGAAATTGAGATCATGACAAAGTTTTCCACAAAACAATTATACGATTATGTCGAACACTAACCGGCTCTGATACCACTGTTGGGACCGGGTGCATGTCGACAAGGATACGAGTTCGTAAAATTCAAAATTTTTACGTGCAGCGGAAGAGTTTGCATAAAATAATTTCCTAAATTATTTTTAACTTCGTATCTAGCATGCAACCTTACATTATGTTGACATAATCATAAAATAAAACTTTGCGGAAAAGTAAACAAATTTACCAAGTACCTCTCGTAACTCGAAGTAAGAGACGAGATCCAACCGTAGCGTCCCTTGGAAGCTCCGCCTATATTCGCGTCCACGCCGAGTTCTCTTCGGGATGACTTCGCAAAGTCACGAGTTTTGTGCCGACGAGAACTACTAGATTCTCGGAAGGCACAACTAGATGAACAAGAAAGGAAAGATAGGAAACTAACCAACGAAGTAACGGAATCGAATTTCGAGAAGAGAGGAGTCGCTATCCGCTTCTTCTTCTTCGTATTCGGGTTCTCCTTCTTCTTCTTGAAGCTCACAGCCTCCTCCAAGGAGTCCTTTATGCGCCGGCCCTAATCCTCTAGGGTGGGCGCCGGCCCTAGGCAAGAGAGGGAAGAAGAGAAGAGAGAAGAGATTAAGAGATAGAGGGAGAGAATAATTAATCTCTTAATTAGGAATAAGGGCTAGCCTTTGGTTCCTTTATATAGTAGCAACTCCTTTGCTAAGTCTCCCTCTAAACCGAATTAACGGAATTAGTTATAAGAAATTTATCCCATAAATTTTCTTATTAATTATTCCGTTTAAACCGAGTCTTTATTATAAACTAATTTATAATAAAACTAATTCTTCTTCTCTTTAAATTATGGAATAAATTTTTATAAGAAATTTATAAACTTTCTTATTATGGAAAAATCAATTCATAATTGATTTTATAAAATTAAAATAAACCAATTCATGGATTATTTTAATCTTCCATAAAAGAATAAATTTCTATAAATTTTATTTATATAAATTTCTTTATACAAATTTATTTATCCATAATTTATAAAATAAATCGCACTAGATTTATTTTATGAATTAAACCAAAATTAATTGGTTTTCTCCTCTTATTGTGGCCGGCCACCAAAGGGGGTTTTGACACCCGCTTTGGCCGGCCAAACCAACCCGAAACGTCGCGAATTAAACTCATTTAATTCGCCCAAAAAGCCTTCAAAAGACTTAGCTATTTTTAGCTTCCATTGCGCCTCTGACTAACTCAGATTCGACTTAATTTTCTTGATCGAAAATTCCAATTTTCATCTCGTTTTAAATCCCTCGGATTACTCATAGTGCGTGTGACTAAATAGGCTTTCGATTTATGTTGGCCGTCTATAATTAACCCATTAATTATAGAACGATCATGAGTGGCACCTAGTAGTACATCATGATCCCCAATTAATCGAAAGATCAACGATTTGACCTCAGAAGAAATTATTCTGAAACCCTTCAGCAGCTCTAATGAATCGTGCCCCATTCCCTTCACCACCTTATACCCACTTGGTTCAGGACACGGTCTATGGTGTTAGTCCCCACTAGGCTGACTACGTCACACCTAGCCCAAGTAGTGTCTTTCTCGTCCATTAGATTTCTAATTACTCTCATGTATTTTAGAGACTCGCAATCTAAACATGATATACTCTGGCCAGAGATTTCTGAGTAACAATCCGACGATAGGCCTGGGTATACATCTCCTCGCAAGGAGTGGTGAATCCTTTGTAGGTTGTTCAACCATCTTCGGGCACTTCGGCTTATACCCAACCATCCCGGGTCCACACCTCCTTGGAGATGCTTGCTTAAGATGTTAAAGTATAAGTCTCCATGACCAAGATGACTTGGACACCGCAAGTCAAAGGAACATCGCACTTAAGCCGCAGTAAGAACTTCATTGACATATCTACATGTAGATTCCCATATGAAGTCTTACAGCTAGTCACTCCAATGAACTAGTTCCCTTAACTAGCATCCATGTTTATCTCCGGACATCCCAATGTCACCAGCCAGTGAGAATTAGCTGATTAGAGAATAACCCATGCTAGTCTCAACAGAATTGATAGTGTCCGTTTTTATCAATTCATCGACTAGGGATATTTTCAATACTTCACATTTGCACATTTAGAGATAATCACTAGTTGTGATCCCATCACAAATTCTCTTATGCTGTGAGTTGTATTGCGGACATTCAGTAGATGAGTTTAAGATCCCAATCAAATACACAAAACATGTATACTCAAATAGTGAATTATCATTTATTAATATAAATGTTTACATCATAAGGCGATTGCCTTAGGACACGTCTCTCATATCACTAACACTAATTACCCTTTTCTGGAAAAGGTAAACCAGTGGGAGAATTGTCTGGTCTAATACATACTGATGTATGTGGACCAATGTCAACTCTTGCACAAGGAGGCTATAGCTACTTCATTACCTTTATCGATGATCACTCACGATTCGGGTATGTGTTCTTGATGAAACACAAATCGGAAGCTTTTGAGAAATTCAAAGAGTTCAGAAATGAAGTAGATAAACAACTTGGCAAAAGTATTAAGATACTTTGATCCGATCGGGGTGGTGAATACTTAAGTCAAGAGTTTCAAGATTATCTTAGGGACAATGGGATATTGTCTCAATTGACTCCACCATATACACCACAGCATAATGGTGTATCTGAGAGGCGTAACCGAACCTTGATGGACATGGTCAGATCTATGATGAATCATGCAACTCTTCCAAAATCCTTTTGGGGCTATGCGCTTAAGACAGCTATTTACTTGCTGAACAGAGTCCCGACCAAGGTAGTCTCTACTACTCCATATAAGACGTGGAATAGTAAGAAACCTCACTTAACTCACCTTAAGATATGGGGTTGTCCTGCTTATGTGAAGCGGACTGTATCAGACAAATTGGATGCTAAGTCTGATAAATGTCTATTTATTGGATACCCTAAGGAAACAAAGGGTTACCAATTCTATCATCCCTTGGAACAAAAGGTGTTTGTTTTAAGTCATGCTGTATTTCTGGAAAAAGAATTTCTTTAACAAGAAAACAGTGGGAGTAGTATTAAACTTGAAGAAGTTCAAGAAACTCCAATAGACATTACAGAGACACCTAGTCTAGACCCACAACCAGTAACTCATAATGATGACCTATCAGTTGAACCTAAAACAACACCACTTCTTCGTAGATCTGATAGGACACGCAATATTCCAGAGAGATACGGATTTCTCGTAAGTGAATCAAACGACGTGCTACTCATTAGCGATGACGAACCTATCAGTTATGATGATGTTCTGAAAAGTTCATAAAGGGACAAATGGCTTGAAGCCATGAAGTCGGAAATGGATTCCATGTACGAAAATCAAGTATGGGACTTGGTTAACCCACCTAAAGGGATTAAGCCCATAGGGTGCAAGTGGGTTTTCAAGAAGAAAACCGACATGGAAGGTAATGTTGTTACCTTTAAGGCTTGATTAGTGGCAAAAGGATATCGTCAGAAACAAGGGATTGATTATGACGAAACCTATTCGCCAGCAGCTATGCTTAAATACATTCGGATGCTCCTGGCCATAGCAGCTCATTATGATTATGAGATATGACAAATGGATGTGAAAACAGCTTTCCTTAATGGAAACCTGCTTGAGGATGTATACGTGATACAACCTGAAGGTTTCACAACGGTTGATAAAACCAAAATATGCAAGCTTCGACGATCCATATATGGACTGAAGCAAGCATCCAGGAGCTGGAACATCTGTTTTGATGAGACAATCAAAGAGTTTGATTTCTCACAAAATTCTGACGAACCTTGTGTGTACAAGAAGGTTAGTGGGAGTATAGTCGTATTCCTAGTATTATATGTCGATGACATATTACTTATAGGAAACGATATATCAGTCTTACAGTCGGTTAAAATTTGGTTGTCCAAAACATTCTCGATGAAAGACCTGGGAGAAGCAACCTATATTCTTGGGATTAGAATCTATAGAGATAGATCAAAACGGTTGCTTGGTCTTTCGCAGTCTACATATATAGACCGAGTGCTAAAAAGGTTTAGCATGTCGGAATCCAAGAAGGTTACCTTCCCATCAGGCATGGGATCAACCTTTCAAAGTCTATGTGTCCGCGCACAGAAGATGAGAGGATTTGCATGAATAAGATTCCTTATGCATCCGCGATAGGATCTATCATGTATGCTATGTTATGTACTAGGCCCGATGTATCGTATGCTCTGAGCGTCACAAGAAGATACCAGTCTGATCCAGGAATGGGTCATTGGGCGGCTGTCAAGACAATCCTTAAGTACTTAAGAAGAACTAAGGATGTGTTCCTAATATATGGAGAAGGAGATATGATAATACGTGGATATACAGATGCCAGTTTCCAGACAGATAAGGATGACTCCAAATCTCAGTCCGAATACGTATTTATTTTGAATGGAGGCGCAATAAGTTGGAAGAGTTCCAAACAAGACACCGTAGCGGATTCTACCACGGAAGCGGAATATATTGCAGCTTCGGAAGCAACAAAGGAAGCAGTCTGGATCAAGAAGTTTGTCTCAGAACTTGGTGTGGTTCCAACCATTGATGAAGCAGTGTCGGTTTACTGCGAAAACAATGGAGCTATTGCACAAGCAAAGGAACCAAGGTCTCATCAGCGATCCAAGCATGTGCTTCGCCACTATCATCTGATCAGAGAGATTATAAATAGGAATGATATACAAATTGAGAAAATTCCCACTGAAAGGAATTTAGCGGATCCTTTAACTAAGGCCTTGCCTCAAAGCAAGTTTGAGGGTCATGTTAGAGCCTGTGGTATTGGATACTGTAGCGAATGGTATTAGGACAAGTGGGAGTTTGTTAGTAATGTGAGAGAAGTGTCCTAAGGCAATCGCCTTATGATTGTAATCATTTATTTTAATAAATGAATATTCACTATTTAAGTATACATGTTTGTGTATTTGATTGAGATCTTAAACTCATTTACTGAATGTCCGCAATACAATTCACAGCATGAGAGAATTTGTGATGAATTCACAACTAGTGATTATTTCTACATGTGTAATTGTGAAGTATTGAAATTGTCCCTAGTCGATGAATTGATAAATACGGACACTATCAATTCTGTTGAGACTAGCATGGGTTATTCTCTAATCAGCTGATTCTCACTGGCTGGTGACATTGAGATGTCCGGAGATAAACATGAATGCTAGTTAAGGGAACTAGTTTATTAGAGTGACTGGCTGTAAAACTTCATATGGTGATCTACATATAGATATGTCAGTGATGTTCTTACTACAGCTTAAGTGCGATGTTCCTTTGACTTGCGGTGTTCAAGTCATCTTGGTCATGAAGACTTATATTTTGACATCTTAAGCAAGCATCACCAAGGAGGTGTAGACCCAGGATGATTGGGTATAAGCCGAAGTGCCCGAAGATGTTTGAACAGCCTACAAAGGATTCACCACTCCTTGCGAGGAGATGTATACCCAAGGCCTATCATCGGATTATTACTCGAAGCCTCTGGCCAGAGCATCACATGTTCAGAGTATGAACCTCTCAAATACATGAGAGTAATTAGAATCCGTTGGACGAGAATGATATTGCTTGGGCTAGGTGTGACGTAGTCAGCCTAGTGGGGACTGACACACATAGACCGTGTCCTGAACCAAGTGGGTATAAGATGGTGAAGGGAATGAGGCATGATTCATTATAGCTGCTGAAGGGTTTCAGAATAATTTCTGAGGTCAACCGTTGATCTTTCGATTAATTGGGGATCATGATGTACTACTAGGTGCCACTCATGATCGTTCTATAATTGGTTAATTATAGACGACCAACATAAATCGAAAGCCTATTTAGTCACACGCACTACGAGTAATCCGAGGGATTTAAAACGAGTTGAAAATTAGATTTTCTGATCAAGAGAGATAAGTCAAATCTGAATTTTTCAGAGATGCATCGGAAGCATAAAATGGCTAAGTCTTTTGAAGACTTATTAGACGAATTAAATGAGTTTAATTCGTATGGTTTTAGCTTGGGTTTGGCCGGCCAAAGAGGGTCCCCACCCTCTTTGTTTGGCCGGCAACAACAAAAGGGGAAAATCGAATTTTTGGTTCAAATTATAAAATAAACCGAGCGTGGTTTATTTTATAAAATTATGGATAAAGAAATTTATATAATGAAATTTATATAAAGAAAATTTCTTTCCATGAGAAAAGGGAGACATGGTTGTTTTTATCATAAATTAAATTATGATAAAAACTTGGCATGATGGAATAATTCATAGTAAAATTTATATGATAAATTTCTTATGAAAATTTATTCCATAAAATGGAGACTTGGCGATTGAGAGGCTACTATATAAAGGAACCAAGGCAAGGCTTGGAGATTAATCTAAGAGATCTAGAAATAAGCCCTCTCTCTCTCTCCTTCTCTCCCTCTCCCTCCTCTAGTGCCGCCGGCCCTAAAAGGAGGACCCCTTTGTTGCCGTGAGCTTCATCCACCAAGCAGCTGTCGAAGAAGAAGAAGAAGCGGGCGCAACTCCTTCCTTCCTCCCGGAATCTTGATTCCGTTCTTCGTTTGGTGGTTAGTCTTCCCATCTCTCTCTTGGTATTCTTGTCATGCCTTTGGAGAATCTAGTAGTTCTAGTCGGCACGAAACTCATGGCTTTGCGAAGTCATCCCGAAGAAAACTCGGCGTGGACGCGAATAGAGGCGGAGCTTCCAAGGGACGCTTACGGTTGGATCTCGTCCCTTCCTTCGAGTTACGCGAGGTATTATGTAAATTAGTTTACTTTCTGCAAAATTTTAATATATGATCATGTCTACACAATATAAGGTTGCATGCTTAGATGTGTGGTTAAATAATTTGGGGAATTATTTATGCTAAATCTTCCGCTGCACGTAATAAATTTTAAAATTACGAACCCGCATCCATGTCAACATGCACCCGGTCCCAACAGGGAGTACCTACATTCTTTGAGTTTTCCATTTTGAATTTTTTGATCAATTCTTTTGCATATTTGGACTAATGAATGTAGTTACCATCCCTGGTTTGTTTTATTTGTAGACCTAGGAAAAAGGTTAGCCCACCTACTAGGCTTATTTCAAACTCACTCTCCATAATCTTAACGAAATCTTTTAAAAAGTTAGAATTAGTTGACCCAAAAATTATGTCATCTACTTAGATTTGGGCTATAAAGATATCTTTTTCTAAGGTTTTAACAAATAATGTTGAGTCAATTTGGCCTTGGTTAAATCCCTTAGAAATCAAGTAGGTAGATAGTCTTTCGTACCAGGCCCTAAGTGCTTGTTTTAACCCATAAAGGGCTTTCCTATGTTTGAACACATGGTTGGGATTGTCTAAGTCCTCAAATCCTGGGAGCTGCCCTAGATAAACTTCCTCTTTTATGAATCCATTAAGGAAGGCTGACTTGACATCCATTTGATATAATTTAAAGCCTCTATGGGCTGTAAAAGCTAGTAACATCCTAATTGATTCAAGTCTAGCTACAGGGACATAAGTTTCATCATAATCTAACCCTTCAACTTGACTAAACCCTTTAGATACTAAGCGGGCTTTGTTTCTCACAATCTCACCTTGATCATTTAGCTTGTTTCTAAATACCCACTTAGTGTCTATAACTGACTTACCTTCTGGTTTAGGTACTAAATCCCAGACTTGGTTTCTCTCAAATTGGGCTAGTTCTTCTTGCATCACAATTATCCAATCTGGGTCAGGTAGGGCTTCTTCTATAGTCTTAGGCTCTATTTTTGAAATTAGTGCAATTTGACTAAGATTTCTGTAGGAAGACCTTATCTTGATCCCTAAGGTTGGATCACCCAAGATTTGGTCAGATGGATGATTCAATCTGGGTTTCTTAGTTCTCCTAGATCTAGGTTCAGTCTCAGGACTGGCTGGTAGGTTTGGTTCAGGGATTGGTTCAACTACTTGGGTTGGTTTAATTGATGACTCAGTAGTTGGTTTAATTGATGGTTCAATTATTGGTTCAATTTCTTCTTGATCATGATCTGAAGTACGTAGGATTTGTTTGTTGTTTAGGTTGATAGTAGGTTTTGTTTCAATTTCTTCATCAAATATTAAGTTTGTGGTTTCCTCAATTTTAAGGGTTTGTTTGTTGTAGACCCTATATGCCCTACTTGTTGTTGAATATCCTATAAAAGTACCTGGGGTTGATTTTACTTGAAATTTTCCTAGGTAGTCTTTAGTATTCAAAATGTGTACTTTACACTCCAAACACCCTTTGATAATGTAACTTTGGTAGTCTGTGGTAATAAATTTCATAAGGAGTTTTGTTGTGTCTTCTATTTATTAGGACCCTATTTTGAATGTAACAGGCTGTGTTTATCACTTCTGCCTAAAATTGATTAGATAGGTTATATTCATTGCGCATGGTCCGAGTGGCTTCCTGAAGGGTTCTATTCTTCCTCTCAACTATTCCATTTTGTTGGGGAGTTCTAGGGCATGAAATTCATGGATGTACCCGTTAATTTTATAGAATTCCTCAAATCTCAGTTTTTCAAATTCTCCCCCGTTGTCACTCCTGAGTCTTTTAATTTTTTCAAATTCTCCCCCGTTGTCACTCCTGAGTCTTTTAATTTTTGTGTCATTTTGATTTTCTAACATTTTACACAAATTATTGAACAAGTCAAATGTTTCATCTTTGATTTTTAAGAATCTAACCCAGGTAAACCTAGAGTAATTATCAATAACTACTATGCAGTACCGATTCCCTCTTAGCGACTTGGCTCCATGTGAATCAAATAGGTCTAGGTGTGTAGGAGCTCAAGTGTGGCTTGGGTTAAGTCTGACTAGGTTGATTTGTGGGTTGACTTGGTTTGTTTACCTTGTTGACATGACTTACATATGGTATTTTCAAAGTTTTTAATTTTTGGTATCCCTTTAACTAGTCCAAGTTGACTAAGTTTTGAAATTAATTTTGTATGGGTGTGGCCTAGTCTTCTATGTCATAAATTAGTTTCTTCTAGTTGAGTTAGAAAACATTTAGATATTACGGGTAGATTGATTGTATAGACATTATTCTTTCTATTACCCTTAAGTGTAACTTCTGGGTCTTGTAGATTCCTAATCAGACAGTCAAATTAGTGAAGGTAACTACATAATCAGTATCACACAATTGGCTAATGGTAAGTAAATTAAATTTAAAGTTTTCAACTAGCAACACCTTTTTGATAATGAAATTAGAGTTTAGTTCAATATTACCTGGCCCAATAACCTTAAGTTTGATATTGTTGCCAAATGCCACTAAGCCTAGGTCTTTGAACTTGATTTTGGTGAACTTTAATTTATCCCCAGTCATGTGTCTGGAGCATCCACTATCCAATATCCACTGGTCCAAATCTTTATGTTCCTACACATAAAGTATTTTTGATTTGGATCCATTTATGTAGAAGTAAGGATAGATTGAATTTCACTGCCTAATCTGTCTCACACATATCTAAGGTTATTAAGCATGTTGATCTTATGGGTTCCTTTTATGAGACAGGTTTTCAGTTTCACAAAAAAAATAAGTTTGAATTATTTTTTGAAAAATTGATTTTTAATTAATGTTCAAAATATTAAGTGAAATTTTAATTTTGAACATATTAAGTGAAATTTTAATTTTGAGTGAAATTTTAATTTTGATAAATATTAAGTGAATTTTAATTTAGTGAAATTTTAATTTTGAAAAATATTAAGTGAAATTTTAATTTTGAAATTTGCTAAATTTAATTAAATGTATATTAAAGGTAGAGTTAATTTGGTTGGTTAGGTTGACTACATTATTAGGTCCTAAATATCTTACCCAATTCTATGTGACAAAACATGTTTCCTTATCTATTTTGTGAGATCTATTATTTTTATCTTGATTTAATGTTGAATCTATGATTTAATTGAAGCTTGTGATAGATTTGAGATTATCAAATTGTGATAACTCTGGGCAAATCAGGAATCACATCTGTTGGGACCGGGTGCATGTTGACAAGGATACGGGTTCGTAAAATTTTAAATTTTGACGTGCAGCGGAAGAATTAGCATAAAATAATTTCTCAAATTATTTTAACCACGTATCTAGCATGCAACCTTATGATATGTGGACATGATCATAAATTAAAACTTTGCGGAAAAGTAAACTAATTTACTTTGTACCTCGCGTAACTCGAAGAAAGGGACGAGATCCAACCGTAGCGTCCCTTGGAAGCTCCGCCTCTATTCGCGTCTACGCCGAGTTCTCTTCGGGATGACTTCGCAAAGCCACGAGTTTTGTGTCGACGAGAACTACTAGATTCTCCAAAGACACAACTAGAATATTAAGTGAGAAGAAAGGAAACTAACCACCAAGTAACGGAATCAAAATTCCGGGAAAGGAAGGAAGGAGTCGCGATCCGCTTCTTCTTCTTCTTCGGCACGAATTTGGTGGAGGAAACTCACGGGCACCCTAGGTGCTTGCGCCGGCCCTAGGGGAGGAGAGAGAGCCGGCCCTAGAGAGAGAAAGGGCGCCGGCCCTAGAGAGAGAGAGAGAGTTAGAGAGAGAGGGAGAGAGTTAATCTCTTGATCACTTTATTAGGAATTCAAGGCTTACCTTTGGTTCCTTTATACAGTATCCTCTCCCTTGCAAAGTCTCCTCTTAACGGAATTTTAATAAGAAATTTATCCTATAAATTTTCTTATGAATTATTCCGTTTAAGCCAAGTTTTATTATAACTAACATTATAATAAAACAAATACATCTCTCCTTTTATTATGGAATAAATTTTACAAGAAATTTATAAATTTTCTTTATTATGGTAAAATCAATTCATAATTGATTTTATAGAATTAAAATAAATCATTCCATGGATCATTTTAATTTCCAAAAAAAAAGAATAAATTTCTATAAATTTCTTTATACAAATTTATTTATCCATAATTTATAAAACAAATCGCGCTAGATTTATTTTATTAATTAAACCAAATAAATTGGTTTCTCCCCAAGTGGTGGCCAGCCAAACCAAAGAGGGTTGGCACCCTCTTTGGCCGGCCAAACCGAGCCGAACCCATCGCGAATTAAACTCATTTAATTCGCCCAATAAGCCTTCAAAAGACTTAGCCATTTTTAGCTTCCGTTGCGCCTCTGATTAACTCAGATTCGACTTATTTCTCTTGATCGAAAAATCCAATTTTTAACTCGTTTTAAATCCCTCAGATTACTTGTAGTGCGTGTGACTAAATAGGCTTTCGATTTATGTTGGCCGTCTATAATCAATTAATTATAGAACGATCATGAGTGGCACCTAGTAGTACATCATGACCCCCAATTAATCGAAAGATCAACGGTTGACCTCAGAAGTGATTCTGAAACCCTTCAGCAGCTCTAATGAATCGTGCCCCATTCCCTTCACCATCTTATACCCACTTGGTTCAGGACATGGTCTGTGTGTGTCAGTCCCCACTAGGCTGACTACGTCACACCTAGCCCAAGTAGTGTCTTTCTCATCCTTTAGATTTCTAATTACTCTCATGTATTTAAGAGATTCATACTCTAAACATGACATGCTCTGGCCAGAGGCTTTGAGTAACAATCCGATGATAGGCCTGGGTATACATCTCCTCGCAAGGAGTGGTGAATCCTTTGTAGGCTGTTCAAACATCTTCGGGCACTTCGGCTTATACCCAATCATCCTGGGTCCACACCTCCTTGGAGATGCTTGCTTAAGATGTTAAAGTATAAGTCTCCATGACCAAGATGACTTGAACACCGCAAGTCAAAGGAACATCGCACTTAAGCTGTAGTAAGAACTTCACTGACATATCTATATAGATTACCATATGAAGTTTTACAGCCAGTCACTCCAATGAACTAGTTCTCTTAACTAGCATCCATGTTTATCTCCGAACATCCCAATGTCACCAGCCAGTGAGAATCAGCTGATTAGAGAATAACCCATGCTAGTCTCAACAGAATTGATAGTGTCCGTTTTTATCAATTCATCGACTAGGGATATTTTCAATACTTCACAATTGCACATGTAGAGATAATCACTAGTTGTGATCTCATCACAAATTCTCTTATGCTGTGAATTGTATTGCGGACATTCAGTAGATGAGTTTAAGATCCCAATCAAATACACAAACATGTATACTCAAATAGTGAATTTTCATTTATTAAAATAAATGTTTTCAATCATAAGGCGATTGCCTTAGGACACTTCTCTCATATCACTAACAACATCTAAGTCCATCATGAAGTTCCTGAGCCATACCACTTCCTTGGCCACCTTTGAGCCTGCCACATACTTAGCTTCCATGGTGGAGTTCGCCATGCATTTCTTCTTTGACGCTCCACCATACTATGGCTCCACCTCCTAAAGTAAACACAAACCCCGAGGTAGACTTACTTTTGTCCCTATCTGATTGGAAGTCTGAATCCGTATAACCCATAGGGAGTAATTGGTCTGCCTGGTAAACTAGCATAAAATCCCTAGTCCTTCTTAGGTACATGAGTATATGCTTTATCACAGTCCAATGTCCCTGACCTGAGTTACTCTGATATCTGCTGACCATGCCCACGACAAAGCAGATATCCAGTCTCGTACACAACATAGCATACATGAGGCTTCCAGCTGCCGAAGCATAAGGAACCGCCTTCATCTCCTCTATCTCTTTTGATATTTTAGGACACATCTCCTTAGATAGAGAAACTCCATGCCTAAAAGGTAGAAAAACTTTCTTAGAGTTTTCCATGCTAAAATGAGATAGGACATTGTCTATGTATGAAGCTTGAGATAAACACAACATCCTTTTTCAGGCAATCCCTTATAACCTTGATCCTAAGGATGTGCCCTACTTCTCCCAAGTCCATCACATCAAAATGTTTGGACAACCAAACCCTTACGCCTGATAATACATTGACATTGTTGCCAATGAGTAAAATATCATCTGCGTATAGTACAAGCAATACTACTACATTTCCATCACATCTCTTATATACACAAGACTCATCTAGACTTTGAATAAAACCATATGACTGGATTACCTCATCCAAGTGGATGTTCCAAGATCGTGAAGCTTGCTTCAATCTATAAAAGGACCGATTAAGCTTACACACAAGATTCTCTTTGCCCTTCGCAATAAATCCTTCTGGTTGCTTCATATATATGGTCTCCTCAAGATTTCCGTTAAGGAAAGCTGTCTTGACATCCATCTGTCATACCTCATAATCCATATGAGCGGCAATAGATAAGAGAATCTGGATAGACTTAAGCATGGCTACTGACGAAAAAATCTCCTCATAATCGATACCCTCTTTATGAGTATACCCTTTTACAACAAGCCTAGCTTTGAAGGTCTCAACCTTCCTATCTGATCCTCTCTTTCTCTTGTACAGATCCACTTGTATCCAATGGCTTTTACACCATTGGGTGGTTCTACTAGCTCCTAAACATGATTAGAATCATTAGATTCTA
The DNA here is from genome assembly GCA_024364735.1 of Boesenbergia rotunda. NCBI lineage: Eukaryota > Viridiplantae > Streptophyta > Magnoliopsida > Zingiberales > Zingiberaceae > Boesenbergia > Boesenbergia rotunda. Next base: position 145,815 of record JAGFNQ010002159.1, on the reverse strand, counting down.
TCTCAGAATTCATTGCCCTTTGCCAAGATTCTGCATCTTTATCTTGGAGTGCCTCGTCATAGGTCCAGGGGTCAGGCTCATGTTCGCAAGGGACCATGTCCAATGACTCACCCAAGAACATGAATCTCTCAGGTTGTCTAACAACCCTCCCACTACGATGAGGTACCACCTGTGTATCTTCTGTGACATGCAGTGCAGTGACTTGTGGTATGTCCTCCTGTACTATTGGTACTAAGGTCGGAACGTCCCCTCTCAATTCCTCAAGAATTATTCTACTCATGGGCTAGTGGTTCATCACATAGTCTTCCTCTAAGAATCGGGCATTCATTCAAACAATTACCCTTTGATGCTTAGGACTACAGAATAGACCAACTTTCGTTCCTCTAGGATAGCCTACGAACAAGCGTACTTCTGTACGAGATTCCAACTTATCAGTATCTCCCTTCAGCACATGTGCTGGATGTTAGTAGGAGCCCTAGAGCCAATTATGTGATGATTGACTAGGGACTTTTTGTATCATATTCTATCATTAATAAAGACATGTTTGGTTATTATACTTACTTTCTATTTGTGCCAAATAACTAGGTATAATAATGTCCATAGGTAGTAGGTTCTTATCTACATTATATCGATTGGTTGAATCGATAGTGAGATAATGTAGAGAACACTACACTAAACCATTCCTAGTCAAGTATTAATATTCAAGGATAATATTAATGCATGGACACTAGCATGTAGGTCAACTGATGACTTGAGCTCACAAGTCATGGATATGTGATATCAAATTGACACATGGGTATACATTGGAGAATGTGTACTGAATTGATCCGCTATGAGAAAGTATCATAGATTGTCATATGAGTATCATAAACTTTCTCATGTGACTATTAGTATGAATAGTCCTTAGACCTGAAGTCACTACGGTTCCCTACATAAGGAGTTATGTACTTTGGTATCATCTAACGTCACACATAACAGGGTCGACTATAAAGGCGATCACTGGGTATATAATGAATTATGCGGAGGGATGTGAGTGATATAGATGGGATCTATACCTCCCATATGACGGGAGTGATATATGTGGGCCCCTTGATCGAGTAGGACTACTAAAACGCATGGCCATGCTCAAATGAGTCAATATGAGATATTGAGCTCATTTGTTTGAGTGAGTCTACTCGGGGATCAAAAAACACAAGATTGACTGAGGATGATACGGTCTATCCTCATTGGTCAATCTAGATATCGAGAATAGAAAGACAAAGTCATACATTATTATAGTCATGGAGGTTTAGTCGGATCTCGACTTTTCTTGTTACTTGGGTAACAATGATGCATTGCTAGATGCCGCTCATTGCTTATGTGTCTAAATCGTTTAGGCACATTGCCAACGTTACGAGAACCTATTGGGTCACACACTAAGGACACGATGCTTCGGAGATTAATTGATCCTGGTTTGACTAAGATTTGATTCGAATTGGATTAATTGAGTTAGACTCAAGTGAATCCAATTAGATTATGGGATTGAGTCTAATTTGAGTTAGACTCATCTAGATTAGACTCAAACACTTAATTATGGATAATATTCATTAAAGGGTTTAATAAAATATTATTTAAGAGGAAGGCTAAGATACATTCTATTCATTAGATGAATAGAATATTAAGAGTCTCAAAGAATACCTCGAGGCTTGGTATTCATTGCATTTTATTAGCATTAAGATGAGAGGAGCTCAAGGGACATAGACTCTTGGTATTCATTAGATGAGTATAAATACCCCCCCCCCCTTGTCAAAGGCTAGAGGGTGCATCTCTCTTCCTCTCTTTCTTCCTCCTTGTCCATAACTCCCTAATGGAGGTTCTTGTGCTTTGTGAACCATCCCAAGTTGCTAGCACAACTATGGTGGTTCCTCTCCGAGGCATAGATCGTGTTCATATGGATACGCATAGAGACACGGACACTTGAACTTGTAAGAGATCCGGCGAACCAAAGGACTAGCAGGATAAGCGAAGGGCACGCGACAAACATACTCCTATAAGATAGGAACTGTATATCACTTTGTATGAGTTTTTCTTTCGCATGGATCGCTCGAGGGATTTTATTTCCGCTGCGATTTTAAATATTTTTACCTATAGATCCCTACACTGGACTATCCCAAATCTGAATATGTCTTAGACTAGGCATTCGCGCAGTACATAATTCTGTGAGAGTAGATGGTATTGACTTAGATGGTACCAAGTTTAGAATGTATTCTATCGTTTCCACAGCATATCCCCAGAACGAATCCGACAACTCAGAGTAACTCATCATTGATCTAACATCTCTATAAGAGTCCTATTCCTTTGCTCTGCTACGACTTTCTATTGGGGTGTACTGGGTGCAGACAATTGGGATTGAATCCCAACCTCTAATAAGTAAGTCCTAAACTCTTCCAAGAGGTACTTGCCACCACGATCCGATCATAGTGTCTTGATACTTTTACCTTGATGATTCTCCACATCTGCCTTGAATTCTTTGAACTTATCAAAGTATTCAGACTTGGAGCGCATCAAGTAAATGAATCCATACCTTGAATAATCATCTATAAAGGAGACGAAGTATTCAAAGACACCACTAGCATGAATAGACATAAGATCACACAAATCAGAATGAACCAACTCTAACACATCTTTGACCCTATACCCCTTGGCCTTGAAAGGTCTCTTGGTCATCTTACCTTTCAAGAAAGATTCCAGGTTGGGAAGTCTTCCACCACTAATGAATCCAAGAGACCATCAGTTATCAACCTTTGAATGCTACTAAGGCTAATATGACCAAGTCTTAGATGCCAAAGATATGTATTGTTCATCTTCAAAGGTTCTTTTCTCTTATGTTGGTTAGATGATGAATTATTTACTTCTGTTTGTATCATGGGAGGTTTTGGTTCAAAAGTGTACAAATTACCAACCAATTTACCAGAACAGATAATCTCTCTATTCCTTTTTATAACAACAAGGTCATTAAAAGAAACAAAATACCCATCCTTTATTATTTTAGAAACCGAAACAAGGTTCTTTCTAAAACTAGGTACATAAAGGTAATTTCTTAAAATCAAAACTTTATTTCTCTCAAAAGACAAATAAGCGTCTCCCACTACAATAGCCGCCACCTCCGTAGCATTGCCCATGTAGACGGTAATCTCTTCATCAGCTAGTCGTCGGGTTTCCTGGAACCCCTGTAAAAAATTACAGACATGATCAGTGGCTCCCGTATCTACACACCAGGTACCGGTAGATAACACCGCTAAGCATGTTTCAACAGCTAAACAAAAAAGATATACCTTTGTCTTGACGACGGGGATAGTCTGCTTTTCAGTGTCCAGTCTGCTTACACGTGAAGCACTTGCCTTTCGGCTTCTTCACGCCAGTCCGAGGTTCCTGAGATCCTGCCGCCTTCTTGGCCCCACTTTGTTTCTTCTTCTTCTTGTCTTTCGGCATAGAAGTAGAAACCCTCTGAGTAAAAAAGGCATGAGAACTCTGACGAAAAAGCCCCTCTGCCGCTTGGAGTTCTGTCAGATGTTCCACCAATGTATATGACCGTTTGTTCATATTGTAGTTCAGGCGAAACTGCTCAAAACTCCTACATAGAGATTGGTGAATGATATCCACCTGGGTTTCCCCATCGATCTCTGCTACAAGGACTTCAATCTCATTCAGATGAGCCATCATTTTGAGAACATGATCCCTCACGGGTGTTCCCTCAACCATGGTAGTCGTCATCAAGTTCCTCATTGCCTCCTGCATAGCGACCCGATTTTGGTGTCCGAAGAGTTCCTTGAGATTGAGCATCATGTCATAAGCAGTAGGCATAGCATGATGCTGATGTTACAATACATTTGACATAGAAGCCAAAATATAACACCGTGCCATCTCATCTGCCTTGACCCACTTCTTATAACTCTCCCTCTCCTCTTCACTAGAAATCTTGCCAGGTTTTTTAGGACAGATCTCGAAAAAGTACAAACTTATACTCCTCAGCAGTTAGGATAATGTCCGGGCTTCGTTTCTAATCAATGTAATTAGGGCCTGTAAGTTTATTTTCTTTAAGTATTGTAGCTAGTGGGTTGAAAACCATTTTGAAAATAACCTGAGAATCACAACGATCACAACATTAGATTTCAAAAAATATTGATTCCTCAAACAATAAATTTCGAAATCAACCAACACCTCAAAACACCGAGAATATTGTACACCACGATCGTGTGGACGTATACGAATTCTACATTTGTAAGAGGAGATTTTACCCATTAATTTTATTATCTTGTCAACCTAAATTTTTGACAAATAAAATTAATTGTTGGTTCCTCTTCGGCCCTACAAATAATAGCAGTGACTATGATGGGGAGGATACTATTATTTGCATCTAAGTGTTTACCATTACACGATACTAAGAATATTATCTCGGATTATGTGTCGTTCGATGGGGAAAATCACACGCTCCTAAATAATTTTTTATAATCATGTCTAACCCAGTGATCCGCAGAACAAGCTCATCCGATGGGGACGAAGGCACTCAGAGTCGACGTGCATGCTTGTTTGCATCACTTATCAAATTAGTAATGGAGGCCATGGAACCCTTAGGGTCCCTCTCCCACTTAGTTATTTATAATTGAGGAATTATCATGCACGCATGACAAGCACATAGACTAATAGCAATAAACAAGAAAATCCTAAAATTTTCCAACTATCATTGCTTTAGTCTTCAATGTGCCTCCAGTCGTGTCGCCACCTCGTCCACTCCTCCCTACACCATGCGCAAGCCACCATTGACGGGATCTCCGAGCCGAGATGAAATACTATTTATTTACATCCATCGATCATATAGTCCACAATGGAGTGTATGTCAAATCTAGATCAAAAGTAAAAAAAAAAACGCGGCTAAACATGTGTCGTATTTAATTACAAAAATCAAATACAAATTTAGCCTCGTCAACCCCGAGGATTTAAATATTACAACCATGCACAACCAATCACATACACACATTATTTAAGCCATAATAGTTAGAATCTCATCCCTATAACCAAAGAGTTAGCATACACCCATCCTACTATTATCCGGCAAAAATAAAATACATGATAAAGTTCAAAATGTTACCGAATCCAAAACATAGAACCGGAAACCTCAGCTCTGATACCAGTTGTTGGTTGCGAGTTTCCTAAGCGACTACCTGGTCATGCATGGGAAATCTCTCCATATCCACGGATTAAAATTTTTTATCCGAAAGGAGACCTATTTTCCAAACGACCGTCTCGTCATCGTACTAACCAATTCGATCGATCACTTGAACAACCAAGTTGTTCTAGCGATCAATCTCGTACAATCGATTAGCCATGAAACAGACGACGAGTGGATCACCGATTTTTGTGTTTATCATCGGGCGCACAATAATTAATTATCATGATTAATTAACAAATAATTAATTAACCACATAAAATGATAGAAAGAACTAAGAGTCGTAAGAGAAGGTTATACCTCTTGTTACCTCGTAATCTTCTATTGTATGACCCTCCCCTCTTGGACATTGTGTGGGCGACGATCTACCAAGAACTGAAGTCACCAAGGCCTTGTTAGTATTGTGAGAGAAGTGTCCTAAGGCAATCGCCTTATGAATGTAATCATTTATTTTAATAAATGAATATTCACTATTTGAGTATACATGTTTGTGTATTTGATTGAGATCTTAAACTCATTTACTGAATGTCCGCAATACAATTCACAGCATGAGAGAATTTGTGATGAATTCACAACTAGTGATTATCTCTACATGTGTAATTGTGAAGTATTGAAATTGTCCCTAGTCGATGAATTGATAAATACGAACACTATCAATTCTGTTGAGACTAGCATGGGTTACTCTCTAATCAGCTGATTCTCACTGGCTGGTGACATTGGGATGTCCGGAGATAAACATGAATGCTAGTTAAGGGAACTAGTTCATTGGAGTGACTAACTGTAAGACTTCATATTGTAATCTACATATAGATATGTCAATGAAGTTCTTACTGCAGCTTAAGTGCGATGTTACTTTGACTTGCGATGTTCAAGTCATCTTGGTCATGAAGATTTATACTTTGACATCTTAAGCAAGCATCTCCAAGGAGGTGTGGACCCAAGATGGTTGGGTATAAGCCGAATTGCCCGAAGATGTTTGAACAGCTTACAAAGGATTCACCACTCCTTGCGAGGAGATGTATACCCAAGGCCTATCGTCGGATTGTTACTCGAAGCCTCTGGCCAGAGCATCACATGTTCAGAGTATGAATCTCTCAGAAACATGAGAGTAACTAGAATCCGTAGGATGAGAAAAACATTGCTTGGGCTAGGTGTGACATAGTCAGCCTAGTGGGGACTAACACAAATAGACCGTGTCCTAAACCAAGTGGGTATAAGATGGTGAAGGGAATGGGGCACGATTCATTATAGCTGCTGAAGGGTTTCAGAATTATTTCTGAGGTCAACCGTTGATCTTTCGATTAATTGGGGATCACGATGTACTACTAGGTGCCACTCATGATCGTTCTATAATTGGTTAATTATAGACAGCCAACATAAATCGAAAGCCTATTTAGTCACACGCACTATAAGTAGTCTGAGGGATTTAAAACGAGTTGAAAATTGGATTTTTCGATCAAGAGAGATAAGTCGAATCTGAATTTTTCAGAGACGCATCGGAAGCATAAAATGGCTAAGTCTTTTGAAGACTTATTGAACGAATTAAATGAGTTTAATTCGTGAGATCGTGGCTTGGGTTTGGCCGGCCAAAGAGGGTCCCCACCCACTTTGTTTGGTCGACCACAATAAGAGGGAAGAAGCAAATTGTTTGGTTCAAAATTATAAAATAAACCGCGCATGGTTTGTCTTATAAAATTATGGATAAATAAATTTATATAAAGAAATTTATATAAAGAAATATTATATAAATTTATTCCTTTTATGGAAATTAAAATGAACCATGGATTGGTTTATTTTATTTTATAAAATCAATTATGAATTGATTTTTCCATGATAAGAAAAATTTATATGATAAATTTTTGTGAAAAATTTATTCCATAATAAAAGGGGAGATGTGTTTGTTTTATTATAAAGTTAGTTATAATAAAACTTGGCATAACGGAATAATTCATAAGAAAATTATTAAGATAAATTTCTTATGAAAATTAATTCCATTAAGAGGAGACTTGGCGATAAAGAGACTACTATATAAAGGTGCATAGGCAAGGCTTGGAAATTAATTCAAGTGATCAAGGATTCTTGCCTAGCCTCTCTTCCTCTCCTTCTCTCCCTCTCCCTCTCCAAGTGGGCGCCGGCCCTAGAAGTTCCTCCTAGGGTTGCCGTGAGCCAACTCCACCAAGAAGGCGCCGAAGAAGAACAAGAAGCGGGTCGCGACTCCTTCCTTCCTTTCCCCGAAATCTTGATTCCGTTACTTGGTGGTAAGTTTCCATCTCTCTCTCTCTTGATATTCTTGTCGTGCCTTTGGAGAATCTAGTAGTTCTTGTCGGCACGAAACTCGTGGCTTTGCGAAGTCATCCCGAAGAGAACTCGGCGTGGACGCGAATAGAGGCGGAGCTTCCAAGGGACGCTACGGTTGGATCTCGTCCCTTACTTCGAGTTACGCGAGGTATTGAGTAAATTAGTTTACTTTCTGCAAAAATTTTAATTTATGATCATGTCCACACATCATAAGGTTGCATGCTAGATACGTGGTTAAAAGTAATTTGAGAAATTATTTATGTTAATTCTTCCGCTGCACGTAATTAAATTTTAAATTACGAACTCGTATCCATGTCAACATGCACCCGGTCCCAACAGTGGTATCAGAGTCGGTTAGTGTTCGACATAATCATATAATTGTTTTGTGGAAAACTTTGTCATGATCTCAATTTTGGAAAAAATTTCAATTATGGTAACTTTCCAATTATGATAAATTTTAGATTTAGGAATTTCAAAGTTTAGAATTCCTCATGAAATTTCGTAAACTTTTGAAATATCCTAGTTTCTGAAATTTTATGATAATTGTGAAAACTTTCCATTTTTGGAAACTTTCCAATTTTGGAAATTTTCTAATTTTGGAAATATGTAAGTTTTCTTTGTACCAGAAACTTACAATTATTCTGAAAACCTATAATGAAATCTCGTAATTTTGGGCACTTTCTTCAAGAAAGTCTAGACAAATTTATGGATCATTAATTGACAATTAAATTCGAATTGGTTTTAAATTATTAACAAAATTCTTTATTTTGGATTGAGCCTCGGGGAGCCGTCCAATTTAAAGTTAGTTGTTGTAATTTAATTTCTTATTTTGAATAAAATTGTCATGTTTAATTTGGTTACGCCTCGGGGAGCGGACCAAATTAGATTTACAACAAATTCCTTTTTTTTTTGGGTATCTGAGCCTCGAGGAGCTACCCAAAGAAAATATTTTGTTGTAATTAATGAATCCATAAATAAAATATGTAATCAAATCTTGGAAATTTTGAGATGATTCTCAAACGATAATTTCCTTATTTGATTTAAGAGGTGATGCTCTTACATATTGTTGTCTCCAAAATTAATTAGGAAAATGGTTTCCTATAGAGTTTTCTTAAATAAGATTTTCATAAAAATAATATGTGGTTGAATTAAGGGAATCTGTCCCTTAATTTAATAAGATTTGATTTAGAGAAATCAAAGTCTTAAACATATTATTTCCGAAATTTATTATGACAATTTAGGAAATTATTTCCCAAAACAATTCCTTGAATAAAGTATGAAATTAGAATTAGAAAATCCGGTTCCTAATTCAATTAATGAGACTTGATAAATTAAGTCACATACATACTTTATTAAGGAAATCGTTAGTCATGACATAATTATATGTCATGAAGGTGCTTTAAAAGGAAAGGATGAGACCCAAAACCCCTTACAAAATATTAAGGCTAACACCTTCCATTAATATGGTTAGAACCGGAGTTTTGTTTCTCGTTTGGGTTGATGGACACATCCATGCCCGGCTTGAACCTCAACATGTTCAAACCATGGAATTAGTTTATGATTAATATAGTTGGAGTCAGAGGTCAATCCTTAGTTTTGGTTGTTGGACACATCCAAGCCTGACTAAACGGTTGAATGAACTCCAACCATATTAAAACTATTTCTTGATTAATGGGTCAGCCTTAAGCTTGGAGCATCGATTTGTTGTACCACAACCAAGGTCGATGTAAAGAGAGGTGCAGTTGGGTGCTATGAATATTGTTGCATACTTGTTAATGAGTTAACAACCCAATGATTTATGCAAACATTCAATTAGATGATAGCATAAAGTGATAGTTACATATATGTGATATGTAATCGGTATAATTACCTACCTTCATAGCTAAGAATAACTTGATGGCCACAGCCATGGTTGTTCTTATCTATGGTTGGATATCAACCTATTTGGAGATGTTCCTACGATCTCCCGAATTGATAAAAAGGGTTATTCAATTCGAAAAATAAATAGGATTTAATTAATGTATGTTGATGCATTCTTTATCATTCTTCTCACATAAGCTCAATTTGTATTTCTAGGATAATCACTCGATCATGTCTTCTCTGAATTTGCGTTCCATTTTGGACACCAATAAGTTGACTGGGACAAACTTCATGGACTGGCTTAGAAACCTGAGGATAGTCCTCAAGGCAGAAAAGCTTGCTTATGTCCTTGAAGAACAACTTCCCAACCGTCCTCCTGAAAATGTAACTCCAGACCAGTTTCCTGAGTTGCTGAACCTGCTGAAGACTGTAGAGCCTTCTGTAAAACAGGATCAAAAGACGATACTGTTAGTTGGTTCCTCGAAGAAAGGTTCTAAGAGGAAGGCCAAAGAACAGAATAAGGGAAAGAAGAAAAAGGCCAAAAAGACTGAAAAGACACCAAAAGGCACTTGCCATCATTGCGGCAAGGAGGGTCACTGGCGAAGAAACTGCAAGGTTTATCTTGAGTCCTTGAAGAAGAAGGCATCCGATGCCCCATCCTGTTCAGGTATCTTCGTTATTGAATGTCACTCTATTTCCTCAACCACCTGGGTACTTGATACTGGGTGTAGCTCACATATATGTAATGACATACAAGGGCTAAGGAATAGAAGAAGACTCGTCAAGGGAGAAGCAAATTTGCAAGTTGGAAATGGAGCAAAGATTGCTGCTGTTGCCATCGGAACATATTTAGTAAAGCTCCCTACTGGACGTGTCTTAGAATTAGATAATTGTTATTTTGTTCCTTCGTTAATAAAGAACATTGTATCTATTTCATGTTTGAATGAAAAGGGTTATCATTTAACTTTTAGTAACAATTGTTGTTACATAACTTTAAATAGTGTTCTTTATGGGACCAGAACTTTGTGCAATGGTATCTATACATTAGATTTATCCGGTGACGTTTTCAATATCGAAGTTAGCAACAAACGTGCTCGAATAGATAATCGAATAGACCCCTATACGTGGCATTGTTGTCTTGGCCATGTAAGTAAGAAATGCATGACCAAATTACACCGATGTGGAATTTTGGAATCATTTGAACTCGGTTCATTTGATACATGTGAATCATGCTTGAAAGGCAAGATGACCAAATTACTCTTTTCCGGAAAAGGTAATCCAGTGGGAGAATTGCTTGGTCTAATACATACTGATGTATGTGGACCAATGTCAACTCTTGCACAAGGAGGCTATAGCTACTTCATTACCTTTATCGATGATCACTCACGATTCGGGTATGAAACACAAATCTGAAGCTTTTGAGAAATTCAAAGAGTTCAGAAATGAAGTAGAGAAACAGCTTGACAAATGTATTAAGATACTTCGATCTGATCGGGGTGGTGAATACTTAAGTCAAGAGTTTCAAGATTATCTTAGGGACAATGGGATATTGTCTCAATGGACTCCGCCGTATACACCACAGCAAAATGGTGTATCTGAGAGGCGTAACCGAACCTTGATGGACATGGTTAGATCTATGATGAATCATGGAACTCTTCCAAAAACCTTTTGGGGTTATGCGCTTAAGACAGCTGTTTACTTGCTAAACAGAGTCCCGACCAAGGTTGTCTCTACTACTCCATATGAGACGTGGAATAGTAAGAAACCTCACTTAACTCACCTTAAGATATGGGGTTGTCCTGCTTTTGTGAAGCGGACTGTATCAGACAAATTGGATGCTAAGTCTGATAAATGTCTATTTATTGGATACCCTAAGGAAACAAAGGGTTACCAATTCTATCATCCCTTGGAACAAAAGGTGTTTGTTTCAAGGCATGCTGTATTTCTGGAAAAAGAATTTCTTTTACAAGGAAACAGTGGGAGTAGTATTGAACTTGAAGAAGTTCAAGAAACTCCAATAGACATTACAGAGACACCTAGTCTAGACCCACAACCAATAACTCATAATGATGAGCTATCGGTTCAACCTAAAACAACACCGCTTCTTCGTAGATCTGATAGGACACGCAATATTCCAGAGAGATACGGATTTCTCGTAAGTGAATCGAACGAAAAACCTATCAGTTATGATGATGTTCTGAAAAGTTCAGAAAGGGACAAATGGCTTGAAGCCATGAAGTCGGAAATGGATTCCATGTACGAAAATCAAGTATGGGACTTGGTTAACCCACCTGAAGGGATTAAGCCATAGGGTGCAAGTGGGTTTTCAAGAAGAAAACCGACATGGAAGGTAATGTTGTTACCTTTAAGGCTAGACTAATGGCAAAAGGATATCGTCAGAAACAAGGAATTGATTATGACGAAACCTATTCGCCAGTAGCTATGCTTAAATCCATTCGGATGCTCCTGGCCATAGCAGCTCATTATAATTATGAGATATGGCAAATGGATGTGAAAACAGCTTTCCTTAATGGAAATATGCTTGAGGATGTATACATGATACAACCTGAAGGTTTCACATCGGTTGACAAAACCAAAATATGCAAGCTTCGGCGATCCATATATGGACTGAAGCAAGCATCCAGGAGCTGGAACATCCGTTTTGATGAGACAATCAAAGAGTTTGATTTCTCACAAAATCCTGACGAACCTTGTGTGTACAAGAAGGTTAGTGGGAGTGCAGTCGTATTCCTAGTATTATATGTCGATGACATATTACTTATAGGAAACGATATATCAGTCTTACAGTCGGTTAAAATTTGGTTGTCCAAAACATTCTCCATGAAAGACCTGGGAGAAGCAACCTATATCCTTGGGATTAGAATCTATAGAGATAGATCAAAAAGATTGCTTGGTCTTTCGCAGTCTACATATATAGACTGAGTGCTAAAAAGGTTTAGCATGTCGGAATCCAAGAAAGGTTACCTTCCCATCAGGCATGGGATCAACCTTTCAAAGTCTATGTGTCCGCGCACAGAAGACGAGAGGATTTGCATGAATAAGATTTCTTATGCATCCGCGATAGGATCTATCATGTATGCTATGTTATATACTAGGCCCGATGTATTGTATGCTCTGAGCGTCACGAGCAGATACCAGTCTGATCTAGGAATAGATCATTGGGCGGCTGTCAAGACAATCCTTAAGTACTTAAGAAGAACTAAGGATGTGTTCCTAATATACGGAGAAGGAGATATGGTAATACGTGGGTATACAGATGCCAGTTTCCAGACAGATAGGGATGACACATAATCTCAGTCTGAATACGTATTTACTTTGAATGGAGGCGCAATAAGTTGGAAGAGTTCCAAGCAAGACACTGTAGCGGATTCTACCACGGAAGCGGAATATATTGCGGCTTCGGAAGCAGCAAAAGAAGCAGTCTGGATTATGAAGTTTGTCTCGGAACTTAGTGTAGTTCCAACCATTGATGAAGCAATACCGGTTTACTGCGACAACAATGGAGCTATTGCACAAGCAAAGGAACCAAGGTCTCATCAGCGATCCAAACACGTGCTTCGCCGCTATCATCTGATCAGAGAGATTATAAGTAGGAATGATATACAAATTGAGAAAATTCCAACTGAAATGAATTTAGCGGATCCTTTAACTAAGGCCTTGCCTCAAAGCAAGTTTGAGGGTCATGTTAGAGCCTGTGGTATTGGATACCGTAGCGATTGGCATTAGGCCAAGTGGGAGTTTGTTAGTATTGTGAGAGAAGTGTCCTAAGGCAATCGCCTTATGAATGTAATCATTTATTTTAATAAATGAATATTCACTATTTGAGTATACATGTTTGTGTATTTGATTGAGATCTTAAACTCATTTACTGAATATCCGCAATACAATTCACAGCATGAGAGAATTTGTGATTAATTCACAACTAGTGATTATCTCTACATGTGCAATTGTGAAGTATTGAAATTGTCCCTAGTCGATGAATTGATAAATACGAACACTATCAATTCTGTTGAGACTAGCATGAGTTATTCTCTAATCAGCTGATTCTCACTGGCTGGTGACATTGGGATGTCCGGAGATAAACATGAATGCTAGTTAAGGGAACTAGTTCATTGGAGTGACTAACTGTAAGACTTCATATGGTAATCTACATATAGATATGTCAATGAAGTTCTTACTGCAGCTTAAGTGCGATGTTCCTTTGACTTGCGATGTTCAAGTCATCTTTGTCATGAAGACTTATACTTTGACATCTTAAGCAAGCATCTCCAAGGAGGTGTGGACCCAGGATGGTTGGGTATAAGCCGAAGTGCCCGAAGATGTTTGAACAGCCTACAAAGGATTCACCACTCCTTGCGAGGAGATGTATACCCAAGGCCTATCGTCGGATTATTACTCGAAGCCTCTGGCCAGAGCATCACATGTTCAGAGTATGAATCTCTCAGAAACATGAGAGTAACTAGAATCCGTAGGACGAGAAAAACATTGCTTGGGCTAGGTGTGACGTAGTCAGCCTAGTGGGGATGACACAAATAGACCGTGTCCTGAACCAAGTGGGTATAAGATGGTGAAGGGAATGGGGCACGATTCATTATAGCTGCTGAAGGGTTTCAGAATTATTTCTATGGTCAACCGTTGATCTTTCGATTAATTGGGGATCATGATGTACTACTAAGTGTCACTCATGATCGTTCTATAATTGGTTAATTATAGACAACCAACATAAATCGAAAGCCTATTTAGTCACACGCACTACAAGTAGTCCGAGGGATTTAAAATGAGTTGAAAATTAGATTTTCCGATCAAGAGAGATAAGTCGAATCTGAATTTTTCAGAGACGCATCGGAAGCTTAAAATGGCTAAGTCATTTGAAGACTTATTGAACGAATTAAATGAGTTTAAGTCGTGCGATCGTGGCTTGGGTTTTGCCGGCCAAAGAGGGTCCCCACCCTCTTTGTTTGGCCGACCACAATAAGAGGGAAGAACCAAATTGTTTGGTTCAAAATTATAAAATAAACCGCGCTTGGTTTGTCTTATAAAATTATGGATAAATAAATTTATATAAAGAAATATTATATTAATTTATTCCTTTTATGGAAATTAAAATGAATCATGGATTGGTTTATTTTATTTTATAAAATCAATTATGAATTGATTTTTCGATGATAAGAAAAATTTATATGATAAATTTTTGTGAAAAATTTATTCCATAATAAAAGGGGAGATGTGTTTGTTTTATTATAAAGTTAGTTATAATAAAACTTGGCATAACGGAATAATTCATAAGAAAATTATTAAGATAAATTTCTTATGAAAATTTATTCCGTTAAGAGGAGACTTGGCGATAAAGAGGCTACTATATAAAGGTTCATAGGCAAGGCTTGGAAATTAATTCAAGTGATCAAGGATTCTTGCCTAGCCTCTCTTCCTCTCCTTCTCTCCCTCTCCCTCTCCAAGTGGACGCCGGCCCTAGAAGTTCCTCCTAGGGTTGCCGTGAGCCAACTCCACCAAGAAGGCGCCGAAGAAGAAGAAGAAGCGGGTCGCGACTCCTTCCTTCCTTTCCCCGGAATCTTGATTCCGTTACTTGGTGGTTAGTTTCCATCTCTCTCTCTCTTGATATTCTTGTCGTGCCTTTGGAGAATCTAGTAGTTCTTGTCGGCACGAAACTCGTGGCTTTGCGAAGTCATCCCGAAGAGAACTCGGTGTGGACACGAATAGAGGCGGAGCTTCCAAGGACGCTACGGTTGGATCTCGTCCCTTACTTCGAGTTACGTGAGGTATTGAGTAAATTAGTTTACTTTCTGCAAAAATTTTAATTTATGATCAT
The DNA here is from genome assembly GCA_024364735.1 of Boesenbergia rotunda. NCBI lineage: Eukaryota > Viridiplantae > Streptophyta > Magnoliopsida > Zingiberales > Zingiberaceae > Boesenbergia > Boesenbergia rotunda. The sequence goes on along the minus strand of JAGFNQ010002159.1, from coordinate 130,603 downwards.
GTACACACATCATAAGGTTGCATGCTAGATACGTGGTTAAAAATAATTTAAGAAATTATTTATGCTAATTCTTCCACTGCACGTAATTAAATTTTAAATTACGAACCCATATCCATGTCAACATGCACCCGGTCCCAACAGGCCTTCCAATATCACCTTCTTCTTGCGCCAACCAAACCCTAGCCACTAGGGTCACCGTCGGCCACCTTCTTCCAATCCACCTTGCGCCGCCGCCCACCACAAGCAACCAACGGGTGCCGCCCACAAAGTATTAGATGAGAGGAAACAAAGGAAGATGAAGAAGAAGATGAACATGAAGATGAAGAAGAAGAAAACAATCCTCTTCTTCACAAAAACCCTAACCGGCCACCACCCTTTTTCCCCTCACCGCCTGCGCCTCTTGCACCGCCGACTCCACTTGAAGCCGCCACTCCCTTCTTCTGCTTCTCTTGATCGAACCAGCAAGAGAAGCGAAGAAATCTCTTCTTCCTTGCGCCAACAACCAAGAGAAGAGAAGGAAGAATGAGGAAGTGATGAAAATTCTCTTCCGCACCCGCCGGCTGCCCTAGGAGAGAGAAGGAGGGGGAGAGAAGAGAAAGGCCTTAGGGTTGGATGTGTGTTGGATTTTTTTTTTTTTGGTTTCACGACTCCATGGGGTATTTATAGGGCTACAATAGGGACCATGAGAAAGAGTTGGGTCTTGGCCACCTAATGGATCAAGGCCCGATCCAATATTGAAAATCCATTCCAATCATCTCCCCCTGTTTATGATATCAAATGTCCATTGATTATTTAAATTACTGACAATTTTAATTAATCGATATCTAACTCCTTGATTAGTACCATACATCCTTATCATCATTGTCGACCAAGTCCACCTATAGGATTTAACATGATGAACCTTATGAGCTCATCATGGGGGCATCATCATCCCGACTCACCAGGACACGATTTCCGTCTATAATCAATGGTACACTATGTAAATAATATTATTTCCCAACTTACTAGGCTTATCGATTTAACAGAATAACCCATTGGTAAATCAATGAAATAACTATTAAGTACATGTGCCCGTTATTATATCGGGATTAAAAGCATGTACTCCATAATATACTAAGGTCTGATTCAATTATAAAGTCAGTATAAATTGAATCAACTCTATGTCGGTCCTGCTCAATACACACAAAGTGCACTAGTGTAATTCTATGGTCAAGATAGACCAACACCAAATTACACTAGAACCATCCCGATGGTTTGTCCAAATCCATCTCAGTTGTGAGTCTCTACTTACACTTTACAAGAGACAGATAACATGTGTTGGGTATGGCTTGGCGAGTTTCCTAAGCGAATACTCGGTCGATCCGAGAGACCTCTCCATGTCTATGGATTAAAAATTAATCCGAATGGAGACCCGTCTCCCTATGACCATCTCGTGCCGTATCAAACGATCCAAATCACAACTCGGCCAATTACCAAAACCGGCCTTGTGATTTGCATGACCATTCGACCGCGGAAAAGGCGACTAGTTGATCGCCGACTTTTGTGTTTATGATCGGGGTCCAGTTAGTGAATTAATAACTATGATACAAAATCAAATTAATAAACTAACACACATGAAATGATGAAGCAAACAAATAAGGCACAAATAAGAACGAAATGAGCTAAGGAAGAATATACCTTCCGTTACCTTACGATCTTCTACCGTATGACCCTCCCCTCTTCGACGTCGTGTGGGTGATGATCTACTAAGACTCGTGGTCACCAAGTCGATCCCTTCTCCTTGCGCCAACCATGCCCTAACAAAAGGGATGTCACCGGCTACTACAAGGAAAATAATCCCAACACAAACCCAACCCTGCAGATTTTTCTTCCCTTGAGAAAAATTGCATTAGCAACTTTTCTCCCTTGAGAAAAATCACTGCTTCCTCTCAGGCTCATGCAATTTTCTTCCCTTGAGAAAAGTTACACGCGTAACTTTTCTACCTTTGAGAAATTACGCGAACCATTGTTCTTCTCCACCAAGGAGAGGGATCGTGACACACCTTCTCACTTGGAGAAGATCCGTGAGCCACTTCCTATTTCCATATGAAGAAACCAGCCGAAGGTTTCTTCAACCTTCTCTCCACCGATGGCTAAAGGAGCCATAGCACATCCTTTCATGAATTAAATTGAGCAACTCAATTAACTCAATCCGTTGCCCTCCACTGCCAAAACCAAAACTGCACCCATGCATGAAGAAGGAAAAACGACGCCACCATTTGCATGCACAGCAATGCATGTCTCCGTTCCGTTTTCTTTATGCGTGGTGATGCTGTTGGATTCGGCGCCGCAAAAGCAGGTTGGATGCAACCGGCGCCGAACAAAGCATGGAGAAGGAATTTAATCAAATTGCTTGATTAAATTTTCTTCTCCCTTGGAGAAGAAATTATTCTGATGGAGAGGCGCCGTTCACCGAGAGAGAGAGGAGGAGAGGGAGAGAGGAGAGAATAGTAGGGTTTTTTTTGTGTACCCTTGGATTAGTTCATCAACTATCAATTTGGTTTCAAGCCACCATGGGATATATATAGGGCTACGATCGGAACCATGAGGAGGAATTGGATCTTGGCCTGCTAATGGATCGAAATCCGGTCCATTAATGAGGATCCATTCCACTAAAGGATTCCCATTGAATTACCTCACAAACCCCCATATTTACATATGTGCTCCACTTATTACGAGTCGTCCATCCCCCCGTGTTTAAGATCTCGAATGCCGTTAATTAACTAAATTACTGACAATTTAAATTAATTAACCTCTGAGTCCTTTACTAGTACCACTTAACCTTATCATCGTGCCAAATCAAATCCACCTGCGGGGTTTAGAACGATGAACCTTTTGAGCTCATCAAGGGGGCATCATCATCCTGACTCACCAGGACACAGATTCCGTCAATAATCATCGGCACATCATATTATTAATATTATCTCCCAACTTACCAGGCCTATCGATCTAGCTAGCAGAATAGATCTCGCCCATTGGTAAATCAAAGAAATAATAATTAATAATATATGCCCGATATTATTTCGGGATTAAGGGATCGTACTCCATAATATGAACTGAGGTCCTATCTAATTATTGAGTCAGTACAAATTGGATAACCTCGGGTTTCGGTCCTGCTCAATGTACTCATAGCACACTAGTGTAATTCTATGGTCAATACCAACTACACCTAGTTACACTACAACCATCCCGATGGATTGTCCAATTCCATCTTGGTTGTGGTCCTCTTATTTATACAAAGCAAGGAACTGATAACGTGATCTTTCGTGCGACACCACACATCATGTTATCTATAATACAATGTAATTGGACTTCATGCGTGTACTAATGTAAACAAGCACCTAGTGTAGTTGTGATTCTCTTTTCAAAACACTAGTGGAAAAAAGGCTTTTAACACCGGTTATTTTCGACTTTTAACACCGGTTCCGGAACCGGTGTTGATCCAGCCGGCATTGTAAGTATAGACTTTTAACACCGGTTAACAAACCGGTGTAATATATAGATTTAACACCGGTTCTGGAAACAACCGGTGTTAAAACATCATTTTTAACACCGGTTCTGGAAACAACCGGTGTTAAAACATCATTTTTAACACCGGTTCTCGAAACAACCGGTGTTAAAACATCATTTTTAACACCGGTTCTGGAAATAACCGGTGTTAAAAATGATGTTTTAACACCGGTTCTAGAAACAACCGGTGTCAAAAGTCTTAATTTTTTATATAAATTTCATATTTATTTTTATTTATAATTTTTCTAGACATATAAAAGAACACAATAATATAATAGTTTATCCATAATCAATAACACACCATGAATTAAGTAAATGCAAAATCCAATTAGTTTCAAAAACAAAACAATCCATGTATTTTACAACTATCCATTTTTCTTTCAACAAAAGCAAAATGTAAATCAAATAACACATTATACTCCTACTCGCTATGTGATTTTCCAAGCAAAGACAATGTAGAAGCTTGCCACACGAGTTTGCAAGTAAACGGTCTAGTCCAAGATCAAATAGTGAGGAGTACGTTGCAGAACTTCGACCAGCTTAGCATTCCATCTCTTATAAGCGTCTTGCATATTTCCATACAGTACTTGAGTCAAGCTTGAATTTCTTTTCATGCTTTGGCGTGCAGTGGCTACCAGTCAATTGCGAAGCAACTGTGAGAAAATTCCAATGAAAAAATATCAAATAATGCTACGGAGAGAGAAGCAATATAATCAATCATTCACAATTTGGAGCTTACTTGGTGTTTGAGGGTGGCCAAAATCTCTGCATCATCCTCTTCCTATGATGAATAAACTCCATCATGGTCCGTCCCAAGCTGGATAAAGGAGGACCATTGAGTTAGGTTGCCAGATAGCATAAAATATAGACAAATGTTATGTATATATGGATAAATTTAGAGAAGGTGAACCAGTCAAATTTGTAAGTCAGACAAGCCAGATCCGGTAGATTCTTTTGGAAGAACCAAATGAGACCCTCATTAGTTTGAAAAGTATGCATTCCAGTTATATTCTTATATAGTTTAAAAAATGCAAAATTTGATCACACCGATCTTGCCAACTTAAATTTTTAGATGAAATGGTGGTAAATGGCAACCACAATCTACCTACAATAGCACAACAGAGTGGACAAGAAAACATCTAGAAACTGTTTAAACCCCATATCCATGATCACTGTGAGATAGCAAAATCAAAGGATGATTAGACCATTAACTATAGCACTAGGTGACTTCTACAGGAGCTAGTGCCAGAGTTCCAAATTAAATGAAATCATGTTTAAGAAGGTAAGGAGGCTTATTTTTGCAGAAAGATATTTGAAAGCAATTTGCATCATCAATGAGTTGTTGAGTGTTATCTAGATCTTCAAGATAGTAATGTAATCTTTAGTATGAACTACAAAATTTAAATATATATAGCAAACATGTTCATGTTTTCCAGAGCACAGATTGTATAAATATAGTAAAAATCTAAACTGCTATTGAATAGAAAAACAATGTGAGATGGCTCACTTTGTAAGCCAATATCACTGATCACTATAAAACACATTAAACACATCGACTAATCTCCAATGACTACTGTTGATGGTATGATTATGGCTGATAATAGAAATACAACAATAGAATTTAAGTATACCAGTAGCACGCCAAATGTATTTACCTCTGTCAACAAGAATGGGATCTGAGTAATGACCGCAGACTAGACAACGAAACGTAGCCTCTTTGACGTCTGGTATGACTGAGCTGCAACGGATGATCATCCCTTTCACAGACACCATCTTTTCAATGTCTGACCAATAGAAACCGATCGTTCAAATTTGAATAATTAAATCATTCAATAGATACTAAAGATAGGAGATTGGTAAAGCATGTGAGCACTGCGGATATACCAGAAGGATTGAGATTCCTCATGCAGACGGAAGATTTGAGATTATAGATTCGAGTTTGGATGTGTTTCTCAAACAATGGATCAATTCTAGCGACCAAATCCATGACCACAATGTCGAAGATGGCCAGGACCTCCAGCGGGTACCTAACCATCTTGGTATAGAGATCAGGATCGTAGTCGAACACGTCATGGGCGTCGATGTCCAAAGACTCCCCACCTACAAGCTCCGTCGCCGGCTGCTACGCCCGGCGGGTTCAAGAGCAGGGGAGGAATTAGTGTTCGCGATTGGACTCGATCGGCCATCGGGGGACGAAGCTCCTGCAACGAAGCAAATCGAATTAACTTTTCAGAAGAAAAACTCAATCAAGACGACCAGACTTCGATGCAAAACGCACAAATCTCAGATGAGAGAGATAGGGGAGAGTGAGAGAGAGTTCACCGGAGGGTGAGAAATCGGAGGAAGCCATGGCAGTTGATTCTCGAACCAGACATGAAGCGGGAGACCCGCGAAGTGGGGGACCCGCGAAGTGGGGTTGATGGCTGAGCTCAACATCGATGAAGCGGTCGGCAATCGAGCGTCGGTGATCCAAAAAGGAAGAGACAGGAAGAGCTGATCGGGAAGAGGGAGAGCTCCGCTCCGGTGAGAATGTAGAGGGAGAAGATGGCCGGCGGCGTGGACAAACAGGCGGCGCTCCGGCTTCCATCGCGTGCGTGAAGAAGGGAATGACATGGCGAGTCCCGTACTCCGGCAATGGCGCTGCCTCCTGTGACGACGATGACGAGATCGCGAGTGGGTGAGGGCGACGCTTGGCGACGGCGCACGGAAGAGGGGAGTCGGCGAGAGAGGCTAGGGCACGGGCGAAGAGAGGAAAAAGGGAATCGGGCAAAGTTGGTTCGGCAAGGGAAAATGAAGGCACGGTTATTTATAAAATCATAGTCAAACATATTTTTAACACCGGTTGTTAAAAGAACCGGTGTTAAAAGTATTTTGAAGTTCAAATAATTATAACATATGACCCCGGTTATTTATAAAACCGTAGTTAAATATATTTTTAACACCGGTTGTTAAAAGAACCGGTGTTAAAAGTATTTTAAAGTTCAAATAATTACAAAAATGCCACCGCCTTTTTTTTTAACACCGGTTTTAATACAACCGGTGTTAAAAGCCGTTGTTAAAGGTCTTTTTTGTACTAGTGAAATGAAGATGTTCATATAAAAAGAGCAATGTCTTTTAGTATACACATCTAACAATCTCCCACTTATATTCAAAGACTTTGCTATTCTCAAAATGTCATACATTGACTCCATGATCCTCCACATGCCTAAAGCTCTTACTATCAAGGCCTCAGTGAAAAGATCTCCCAGGTTGTCATCTGATGTAATCCAGGCAACAACAGCTTTTCCTCTCCTGGGTGGTACTTGCGTTCTATGTGTTTACTCGCCTTATGGGCTCATGATTCCTTCGAGATTGCAACTGCACCATTAGTTTATCACAACAAAATGTGATAACTCTGAGCAAACATGAATCACATCGAAGTCCATCTTGAGGTTTCTGAACCATGTAACTTCCTTTGGCTACCTCAGAGGCTGCCACTTTACTCAGCTTCCATCGTGGAGTCCATCATGCAGTCGTTGCGTGACACTCCTCCAACCTATGGTTCCACCTCCTAAAGTAAACACAAAACCCCGAGGAATACTTATGTTTGCCCCTATCCGACTGGAAGTCTGTATCTGTATAACCCATAGGAAATTGGTCTGTCCGGTAACCCAGCTTATAATCCTTAGTCCTTCTCAGGCACTAATATAAGCTTTTACCGCAATCCAATTCCCTTGAGCTGGGATACTCTGATATCTGCTAACCATGCCCATGACAAAGCAGATATCCGGTCTCATTTTTAGCATACATGAGGCTTCCAATAGCCGGTGCTAAAGGAACCGCCATTACCTGCTCTATCTCCTTTGATAATCTAAACATATATCCTTCGATAGAGTTGCTCCACATCTGAAAAGTATAAAACTTTCCTTGGAGGTTTCCATGCTAAAACGAGTTAAGACACTGTCTCTATATGAAGCTTGGGATAAGCACAACATCCTTCCCTAGTGATCCCATAGAACTTCGATCGCTAAGGATGTGTCCTGCTTCACCTAAGTCCTTCAAATCAATTGTTTGGACGACCATACCCTTACATCTGATAATACTTTGTCATTGTTGCCAACTAACAAAATATTATCTACGTATAGTACAAGAACACCACTACGTTTCTGTCACATACACAAATCTCATCCGTCCTTTAAACAAATCCATATAACTGGATTATCTCTTCAAAGCAGATGTTCCTCGTCATAGGTCCAGGGATCTTGATTCATGGTCCCCAGGGACCGAGTCCGAAGACTCTCCCAAGAACATAAATCCTTCAGGTTGACTAACAACCCTCCCACTACGACGATGTACCACCTGTGTATCTTCTATGACACGCGGTGCAGTGACTTGTGGTGCATCCTCTTGTACAGTTGGTAATAAGGTCAGGACATCCCCTCTTAATTCTTCAAGAACTAGTCTACTCATAGGCTTATGGTTCATCACATAGTCTTCTTCTAAGAATCTGGTATTCGTCTCAACGATTACCCTCTGATCCATAGGATTATAGAACCACCTTTCGTTACTCTAGGATAGCCTACGAACAAGCGCACGAGATTCCAAACTTATCAGTATCCCCTCTCAGCACACATGCTGAGCTATCTCATGTCCGAAGATGTCTTAGACTGCGCTTTTGCCCAGTCCACACTTCTACGAGAGTAGGAGGCACTGACCTAGATGGTATCATGTGTAAGTTGTGTATACTGAAAGACATGAATTTTTTTATATGAACATCTTCATTTTGAAAAGAGAATCACAACTACACTAGGTGCTTGTTTACATTAGTACACGCATGAATTCCAATTACTTTACATTGTAGATAACATGATGTGTGGTGTCATACGAAAGATCATGTTATCAATTCCTTGTTTAGTATAAAAAAGAGGCCCACAACCGAGATAGAATTGGACAACCCATCGGGATGATTGTAGTATAATTAGGTGTGGTTAGTTTTGACCATAGAATTACACTAGTGTGCTATGAGTACATTGACCAAGACCGAAACCCGAGGTTATCTAATTTGTACTGACTCAATAATTAGATAGGACCACAGATTTTATTATGGAGTACGATCCCTTAATCTCGAAATAATATCGGGCATATATTATTAATTATTATTTCTTTGATTTACCAATGGGTGAGATCTATTTTGTTAGATCGATAGGCCCGGTAAGTTGGGAGATAGTATTAATAATATGATGTGCCGACGATTATTGACGGAATTCGTGTCCTAGTGAGACAGGATGATGATGCCCCTTGATGAACTCAAAAGGTTCATCGTGCTAAACCCTGAGGTGGATTTGATTCGGCACAATGATAAGGTTGAGTGGTACTAGTCAAGGACCCAGAGGTTAATTAATTTAAATTGTCAGTAATTTAATTAATTAACGGACATTCGAGATCTTAAACACGGGGGGATGGATGACTCGTAATAAATGGAGCACATATGTAAATATGGGGTTTGGTGAGGTAATTCAATGGGGGTCCTTTAGTGGAATGGATCCTCATTAATTGACCGGGTCCGTCAAGATCCAACTCCTCCTCATGGTCTCTACCATAGCCCTATATATACCCGCATGTGGCATGAAACCAAGTGAATTTTTCTATTGGAAAAATTAATCCAATAGATCATAAGAAAACCCTAGCCTCTTTTTTTTCTCTCTCCCCCCCTCTCTCTCTCTCTGCGCCGACGTTGCTTAATCTTCGATCAGATAGAATGCTGAGTGCATCTTCTGATTGGAGAAAGGAAGGAACGTGATTTCCTTCAAGGTGAAAGCTGAGTGCATCTTTCTAATTGGTGGAGACAAAAATTGCGTGTGGCAATTGTTGGCTGGAGAAAAAGGGAGGAGGAAAGCAGATGGCTCACGGCGCTGCTGTGGAGTTGTGTGTGATCACGCAACTCACAGGAAGAAGCTGCGAGAGGAGCCGCCGGCTTCTGTGCGTGGAGGGGCATCGACCTCCATGCATGGGAGTGGCCACTTGGCGCTGTGCATGGAGAAGCCAACGCCGGCTGCTGTGCATGGAGAGAGGACGCTTAGCCGCCGGTTGCTTTGTGTGGAGAAGCCAAGTTGCTTTCGCAACATGGCCGCCGGACACTGGCTATGTAGAGACCTCGGGCGCTGGTTGTGCTGTGGAGAAATTATTTTCCAAGGAGCAAGGTTACTTTCAAGCTTGTCTTGAAACAATTCATAGTCCGGACGCCGACGATGGAGAAGAGGATTAGTAGGGTTTTGTGTTTAGATTATCATCTTTCTTGGAGCGGCCGGCGGCATCCCTTTGGTAAGGGATTGGTTGGCGCAAGAATAAGGTATCAACTTGGTGACCATGGTTCTTGATAGATCGTCGCCCACACGACGTCCAAGAGGGGAGGGTCATACAGTAGAAGATCGCGAGGTGATCGGGAAGGTATATCTCTTCCCTAGCTCCTTTGATTATCCTTATGTTTATTCATGTGCTTGCTTTATATGTCTCGTCATTTTATGTGTGTTAGTTTATTAATTTGATTTTGTATCATAGTCATTAATTTACTAACTGGATCTCGACCATAAACACAAAAGTCAGCGATCAACTCGTCGCCTTTCCCGTGGTCGAACGGTCAAGCAAATCACAAGGCCGATTTTGGTAATTGGCCGAGTTGTGATTTGGATCGTTCGATGCGGCACGAGACGGTCGATGGGAGATGGGTCTCCATTCGGATTAATTTTTGAATTCGTAGACATGGAGAGGTCTCTCGGATCAACCAGGTATTCGCTAAGGAAAACCCGCCAAGCCATACCCAACATCAACTATGTACGTTGTCGTTTCCAGAGCATATCCCCAGAACGAATCCGACAACTCAGAGAAGCTCATCATTGTCCTAACCATCCCCATAAGAGCCCTTTTCCTTCGCTCTACTGCACCGTTCTATTGGGGCGGACCGGGTGCAGTAAATTGGGATTGAAACCCAGCCTCTAATAAGTAAGTCCTAAACTATCCCAAGAGGTACCCACCACCACGATCCGATCGTACTATCTTGATGCCTTTATCTTGATGTTTCTCCACAACCGTCTTGAATTCTTTGAACCAATCAATGATTCAGACTTGTGGTCATCATGTAAACGTATCTATAATTTCGAATATTCGTCTCACGAAGTATTCAAAGCTACCTCTATCCTGGATAGGCATAGGACCACACAAATCAGAATGAACCGAATCTAATATATCTTTGGCTCTATACCCCTCGGCCTTAAAAGGTCTCTTGGTCATCTTACCTTCCAAGTAAGATTCAAATGTTGGGAAGTCTCCCACCACCAATGACCCGAGAGCCCATCGGCTATCGACCGTTGAATCCTACTAAGGTTAATAAGACCAAGCCATAGATGCTAAAGGTATGTTTGGTTCATCTCAGAAGAAACATTTCTCTTATTTTGATTAGATGTTGAGCTATTAGCTACTATTTGCATCATGGGAGACTTTGGTTTTAATTGCTCAAATTGCTTATCCATGTTCCTAAACAGATAATCTTTCTATTCCACTTTTTATAACAAAAAGCAATAGAATATCCATTGTTTCAAGAACAGAACCAGAGTTCTTTCTAAAATTACGTACATAAAAGCAATCTTAAAACCAAAACATTATCTTCTATAGACAAATAAATAACTCTCACTACAATAGTTGCCACCTCCGTAGCATATCCCATGTAGACTGTAATCTTTTCTTTAGCTAGTCGTTGGGCTTCCTAAAACTCCTGCAAAGAATTGCAAACATGTTTAGTGACATCCATATATACCCACCAGGTACCGGTAGATAACTCCGCTAAACATGTTACAACGACAAAAGAAAAAGATATACCTATCTCTTGACGATGGAGACAGTTCGCCTTCCAATGTCCAGTCTGCTGGTTCGTGAAGCATTTGCCTTTCGGCTTCTTCACACCAGCCTGAGGTCCCTGTGATTCTGCTGCCTTCATGGACTCACCTTGTTTCTTCTTCTTCCTGCCTTTTGGCACAGAAGTAGAAACCTTCTAAGTGACTAAGGCCTGCGAACCCTGACAAAAGAACCCCTCTGCCGCCTGGAGTTCTCCCAGGAGTTCCCCCAACGTATACTCATGCTTATTCATGTTATAGTTGAGCCGGAACTACTCAAAACTTCTAGGCAAAGATTGGAGTATTATATCGACCTGGGTTTCCCCGTCGATTTATCCTCCAAGATCCTCAATCACATTGAGGTTGGCCATCATTTTCAGGACAACCTTCGAAGAGCATATATTTGTACTCTTCAGCGGTAAGGACAATGTCTAGGTTTCTTTTCCAGTCTATGTAATTGGGGTCACTAAGTTTGTTTTCCTTAAGTATTATAGCTAGTGGGTTAAAGACTATTTTGAAAATCCTAAGAATCACAACATACCCTATTTTAGAAATCGAAAATAAATTGATTCCTCAAAACAATTAATTTTCGAAATCAACCAACATCTCAAACACCGAGAATTTGCATGCCACGTTACTGTGGACGTATACAAACTCTACATTCGTTAGAGAAGGTTTTACCCATTAGTCTTACTATCTTGTCAACATAACTTTTTGATAAGTAAGACTAATAGTTGGTCAACCTCAGCCCTACAAGTTATTAGCAGTGACTTCGTTGGGGAGGATACTAATAATTGTATCTAAGTGTTTACCATTGCATGACACTAAGGGAACTATTTAGGATTATGTGCCTTCCGTTGGGGAAGTGCACACGCTCTTTAGTAATCCCCTATAATATTTTCTGACCTTGTGATCCGCAGAACAAGCCTATCCGTTATGGAGGAAGGCACTCAGAGCCAACGCATGGGCTTGTTCGCATCACATATCAGATTGCAAAGGAGGCTGTGGGACCCTTAGGGTCACTCTCCCACATAGTAATTTTGTTAGTGATATGAGAGAAGTGTCCTAAGGCAATCGCCTTATGATTGTAATCATTTATTCTAATAAATGAATATTCACTATTTGAGTATACATGTTTGTGTATTTGATTGAGATCTTAAACTCATTTACTGAATGTCCGCAATACAATTCATAGCATGAGAGAATTTGTGATAAATTCACAACTAGTGATTATCTCTACATGTACAATTGTGAAGTATTGAAATTGTCCCTAGTCGATGAATTGATAAATACGGATACTATTAATTCTGTTGAGACTAACATGGGTTATTCTCTAATCAGCTGATTCTCACTGGCTGGTGACATTGAGATGTCCGGAGATAAACATGAATGCTAGTTAAGGGAACTAGTTCATTGGAGTGACTGGCTGTAAAAGTTCATATGGTAGTCTACATATAGATATGTCAGTGAAGTTCTTACTGCAGCTTAAGTGCGATTTTCCTTTGACTTGCGGTGTTCAAGTCATCTTGGTCATGGAGACTTATACTTTGACATCTTAAGCAAGCATCTCCAAGGAAGTGTGGACCCAGGATGATTGTGTATAAGCCGATGTGCCCGAAGCTGTTTGAATAGCCTACAAAAGATTCACCACTCCTTGCGAGGAGATGTATACCTGAGGCCTATCGTCAGATTGTTACTCGAAGCCTTTGGCCAAAGCATGACATGTTCAGAGTATGAATCTCTTAAATACATGAGAGTAATTAGAATCTGTAGGATGAGAAAACGTTACTTGGGCTAGGTATGACGTAGTCAGCCTAGTGGGGGCTGACACACATAGACCATGTCCTGAACCAAGTGGGTATAAGATGGTGAAGGGAATGGGGCACGATTCATTATAACTGTTGAAGGGTTTCAGAATTATTTCTGAGGTCAACCATTGATCTTTCGATTAATTGGGGATCATGATGTACTACTAGGTGCCACTCATGATCGTTCTATAATTAATTGATTAATTATAGACGACCAATATAAATCGAAAGCCTATTTAGTCACACGCACTACGAGTAATCCGAGGGATTTAAAACGAGTTGAAAATTAGATTTTCCAATCAAGAGTGATTAAGTTTGGTTGAGCCAAACGATAAGTCGAATCTGAATTTTTCAGAGACGCATCGGAAGCGTAAAATGGCTAACTCTTTTGAAGACTTAATAGATGAATTAAATAAGTTTAATTCATTGGGGCTTGGCTTGGATGGGCCGGCCAAAGAGGCCCTCCATCCTCTTTGCTTGGCCGGCCACAACAAAGGGAGAGAACCAAGTTTTTGGTTCAATTTATAAAATAAACCAAGTGTGGTTTGTTTTATAAAATTATGGATGATATAAATTTTTATATAATAAACCAAGGTTTGGTTTATTTTTCATGAAAATTAAAATGAACCATGGATTGATTTATTTTATAAAATCAATCATGGATTGATTTACCATGATAAGAAAATTTATTCCATAGGAGAGAAGATTTTTATCATAAATTAAAATATGATTTTAACCATGATATAAAATCAAATTTGGCTTGATGGAATAAATTATTCCATATTTGAGAGGCTTGATGGTTGAGAGGCCACTATATAAAGGACCCAAGGCAAGGCTTGGGAGTGAATCATAGAGATGAAGGCATAGGCTCTCTCCCTCTCTTTCTCTCCTTCTCTTCTCCCCTTCTTGCCGTGCGCCAACCAGCCTCTTCTTTTGCTTCGCCGGAATTTTGATTCCGGCCATCCTTTTGTGGTTAGTCTCCCGACTTGTCTCTTGGTTTTTCTTGTCGCGTTCTCGGAGAATCTAGTAGTTCTCGAGAACACGAAACTCGTGGCTTTGCGAAGTCATCCCGAAGACACTCGGCGTGGACGCGAATAGAGGTGGAGCTTCCAAGGGACGCTTACAGTTGGATTTCGTCCCTTCCTTCGAGTTACGCAAGGTAATATGTAAGTTAGTTTACGTTTCTGTAAAATTTCAAATATATGATCATGTCTACACAAGATAAAATTGAATGCTTAGATGTGTGGTTAAATGATTTAGAGAAATTATTTATGCTAAACCTTCCGCTGCACGTAATTAATTTTGAAATTACGAACCCGCATCCATGTCAACATGCTCCCGGTCCCAACAGTGGTATTAGAACCAGGTTTGGGTTCAACATAATCATATAATTGTTTTGCGAAAAGCTTTCTTATGATCTCAATTATGGAAACTTTCCAATTATGGTAAATTTTTGATTTAGGAATTTCAAAGTTTGGAAATCCTCATGAAATTTCGCAAACTTTTGAAATATCTCTGTTTCTGAAATTTTATAATAATTATGAAAACTTTCCATTTTTGAAAACTTTCCAATTTTGGAAATTTTCTATTTTGGAAAAACGTAAGTTTTCTTTGTACCAAAGTCTTACAGTTATTCTGAAAACCTTTTATTTTTGGAAACTTTCTATTTATGGAAAGCTCACAATTTTGGCCACTTTCTTTGAAGAAAGTCTAGACAAATTATGGGAATATTAATTGACATTTAAATTTATAATTGGAAATTAAATTATTTACAAAATTCTTTATTTTGGATTGAGCCTCGGGGAGCCATCCAATTTAAAGTTAGTTGTTATAATTAAATTTCCTAAATTGAATTTAAGTTGTCAAATGTTTAATTTGGATTGAGCCTCGGGGAGCCGTCCAAATTAAGTTTTTGATATTAATTTTCTATAAATAAAATATGTGATCAAATCATAGAAATTTTTGAGGTGATTCTCAAACGATAATTTCCTTATTTGATTTATGAGGTGATGCTCTTACATATTATTATCTCCAAAATTAATTAGGAAAATTGTTTCCTATAGAGTATATTTTCTTAAATAAGATTTTCATGAAAATAATATGTGGTTGAATTAAGGGAATCTGTCTCTTAATTTAATAAGATTTGATTTAGAGAAATCAAAGTGTTAAACATATTATTTCCGAAATTGATTATGATAATTCAGGAAATTATTTCCCAAAACAATTCCTTGAATAAAGTATGAAATTAGAATTAGGAAATCCGGTTCCTAATTCAATTAATGAGACTTGATAAATTAAGTCACATACATACTTTATTAAGGAAATTGTTAGAACATGACATAATTATATGTCATGAATGTGCATAAAAGAAAAGGATGAGACCCAAAATCCCTTACAAAATATTAAGGCTAACACCTTCCATTAATATGGTTAGAACAGGAGTTTTGTTTCTCGTTTGGGTTGATGGACACATCCATGCCCGGCTTGAACCTCAACATGTTCAAACTATGGAATTAGTTTATGATTAATATAGTTGGAGTCAGAGGACAATCCTTAGTTTTGGTTGTTGGACACATCCAAGCCTGACTAAACGGTTGAATGAGCTCCAACGATATTAAAACTATTTCTTGATTAATGGGTCAGCCTTAAGCTTGGAGCATCGATTTGTTGTGCCACAGCCAAGGTCGATGTAAAGATAGGTGCAGTTGGGTGATATGTATATTGTTGCATACTTGTTAATGAGTTAACAACCCAATGATTTATGCAAACATTCAATTAGATGATAGCATAATGTGATAGTTACATATGTATAATATGTAATCAGTATAATTACCTACCTTCATAACTAAGAATAACTTGATGGACTCTAGCCATGGTTGTTCTTATTTATGGTTGGATATCAACCTATTTGGAGATGTTCCTACGATCTCCCGAATTGATAAAAAGGGTTATTCAATTCAAAAAATAAATATGATTTAATTAATGTATATTGATGCATTCTTTATCATTCTCATCACATAACCTCAATTTGTATTTCTAGGATAATCACCTGATCATGTCTTCTCTGAATTTGCATTCCATTTTGGACACCAGTAAGATGACTGGGCCAAATTTCATGGACTAGCTTCGAAACTTGAGGATAGTCCTCAAGGCAGAAAAGCTTACTTATGTCCTTGAAGAACAACTTCCCAACCATCCTCCTGAAGATGCAACTCCAGACCAGTTAGTGGCCTATCAGAAACATGTGGCCGATTCTGAACTTACGAGTTGCATCATGCTGGCCGCTATGGTACCGGAGCTACAAAAGCAGCATGAGCATATGGATGCTCATACCATCGTCTTCCATCTTCATGAGCTGTTTGATGAGCAGGCGAGATCCGAAAGGTTTGAAGTCTCCAGACTCCTCTTCACCTCTAAGATGTAGGAAGGCACTTCTGTTTCACAGTTTGTGTTGAAAATGTTGGGGTACATTGAGCGACTAGGCACACTCGGATTTGCAATAGATCACAAACTAAGTATTGACTTAATTCTGCATTATTTGCCCAAGAGTTACTCACAGTTTGTGATGAACTATCGGATGAACAAACTTGAGACTACCATTCCTGAGTTGCTTAACCTACTTAAGACTGTAGAGCCTTCTGTAAAGCAGGATCAGAAGACGGTACTGTTAGTTGGTTCCTCAAAGAAAGGCTCTAAGAAGAAGCCCAAAGAACACAATAAGGGAAGGAAGAAAAAGGCTAAAAAGATTGAAAAGACACCAAAAGGCACATGCCATCACTGCGGCAAGGAGGGCCACTGGCGAAGAAACTGCAAGGTTTATCTTGAGTCCTTGAAGAAGAAGGCATCCGATGCCCCATCCTCTTCAGGTATCTTCGTTATTGAATGTCACTCTATTTCCTCGTACACCTAGGTACTTGATACTGGGTGTAGCTCACATATATGTAATGACATACAGGGGCTAAGGAATAGAAGAAGACTCGTCAAGGGAAAAGCGAATTTGCGAGTTGGAAATGGAGCAAAGATTGTTGCTGTTGCCATCGGAACATATTTGTTAAAACTCCCTACAGGATTTGTCTTAGAATTGGATAATTGTTATTTTGTTCCTTCGTTAATAAAGAACATTGTATCTATTTCATACTTGAATGAAAAAGGTTATCATTTAACTTTTAGTAACAATTGCTGTTACATAACTTTAAATGGTGTTCTTTATGGGACCGGAACTTTATGCAACGATATCTACACGTTAGATTTATCCGGTGACGTTTTCAATATCGAAGTTAGCAACAAACGTGCTCGAATAGATAATCAAATAGACTCTTATATGTGATATTGTCGTCTTGGCCATGTAAGCAAGAAACGCATGACCAAATTACACCGATGTGGAATTTTGGAATCATTTGAACCTGGTTCATTTGATACATGTGAATCATGCTTAAAAGGCAAAATGACCAAATTACCCTTTTCTAAAAAGGGTAAACCAGTGGGAGAATTGCTTGGTCTAAAACATACTGATGTATATGGACCAATGTCAACTCTTGAACAAGGAGGCTATAGCTACTTCATTACCTTTATCGATGATCACTCACGATTCGAGTATGTGTTCTTAATGAAACACAAATCTGAAGCTTTTGAGAAATTCAAAGAGTTCAGAAGTGAAGTAGAGAAACAGCTTGCCAAAAGTATTAAGATACTTCGATCCGATCGGGGTGGTGAATACTTAAGTCTAGAGTTTCAAGATTATCTTAGGGACAATGGGATATTGTCTCAATGGACTCCGCCATATACACCACAGCATAATGGTGTATCTGAGAGGCGTAACCGAACCTTGATGGATATGGTCAGATCTATGATGAATCATGCAACTCTTTTAAAATCCTTTTGGGGCTATGCGCTTAAGACAGCTGTTTACTTACTAAATAGAGTCCCGACCAAGGTAGTCTCTACTACTCCATATGAGACGTGGAATAGTAAGAAATCTCATTTATCTCACCTAAAGATATGGGGTTGTCCTACTTATGTAAAGCAGACTGTATCAGACAAATTGGATGCTAAGTCTGATAAATGTCTATTTATTGGATATCCTAAGGAAATGAAAAGTTACCAATTCTATCATCCCTTGGAACAAAAGGTGTTTGTTTCAAGGCATGCTGTATTTCTAGAAAAAGAATTTCTTTTACAAGAAAACAGTGGGAGTAGCATTGAACTTGAAGAAGTTCAAGAAACTGCAATAAACATTACAGAGACACCTAGTCTAGACTCACAACAAATAACTCATAATGATGAGCTATCAGTTGAACCTAAAACAACACCACTTCTTCGTAGGTCTGATAGGACACGCAATATTCCAGAGAGATACGGATTTCTCATAAGTGAATCGAATGACGTGTTACTCATTAACGATGACGAACCTATTAGTTATGAAGACGTTCTGAAAAATTCAGAAAGGGATAAATGGCTTGAAGCCATGAAGTTGGAAATGGATTCCATGTACAAAAATCAAGTATGGGACTTGGTTAACCCACCTGAAGGGATTAAGCCCATAGGGTGCAAGTGGGTTTTCAAGAAGAAAACCGACATGGAAGGTAATGTTGTTACCTTTAAGGTAAGATTAGTGGCAAAAGGATATCGTCAGAAACAAGGAATTGATTATGAAAAAACCTATTCGCTAGTAGCTATTCTTAAATCCATTCGGATGCTCCTGGCCATAGCAGCTCATTATGATTATGAGATATGACAAATGGATGTGAAAACAACTTTCCTTAATGGAAACCTGCTTGGGATGTATACATGATACAACCTGAAGGTTTCACATCGGTTAATAAAACCAAAGTATGCAAGCTTCGACGATCCATATATGGACTAAAGCAAACATCCAGGAGCTGGAACATCCATTTTGATGAGACAATCAAAGAGTTTGATTTCTCACAAAATCCTGACGAACCTTGTGTGTACAAGAAGGTTAGTGGGAGTGCAGTCGTATTCCTAGTGTTATATGTCGATGACATATTACTTATAGGAAACGATATATCAGTCTTACAGTCAGTTAAAATTTGGTTGTCCAAAACTTTCTCCATGAAAGACCTGGGAGAAGCAACCTATATCCTTGGGATTAGAATCTATAGAGATAGATCAAAACGGCTGCTTGGTCTTTCGCAGTCTACATATATAGATCGAGTGCTAGAAAGGTTTAGCATGTCGGAATCCAAGAAAGGTTACCTTCCCATCAGGCATAGGATCAACCTTTCGAAGTCTATGTGTCCGCGCACAGAAGACGAGAGGATTTGCATGAATAAGATTCCTTATGCATCCGCGATAGGATCTATCATGTATGCTATGTTATGTACTAGGCCCGATGTATCATATGCTCTGAGCGTCACAAGCAGATACCAGTCTGATCTAGGAATGGATCATTGGGCGGCTATCAAGACAATCCTCAAGTACTTAAGAATCACTAAGGATGTGTTCCTAATATATGGAGAAGGTGATATGGTAATACGTGGGTATACAGATGTCAGTTTCCAGACAGATAAGGATGACTCCAAATCTCAGTCCGGATACGTATTTATTTTGAATGGAGGCGCAATAAGTTGGAAGAGTTCCAAGCAAGACACCGTAGCAGATTCTACCATGGAAGCGGAATATATTGCAGCTTCGGAAGCAGCAAATGAAGCAGTCTGGATCAAAAAGTTTGTCTCAGAACTTGGTGTGGTTCCAACCATTGATGAAGCAATACCGGTTTACTGCGTCAACAATGGAGCTATTGCACAAGCAAAGGAACCAAGGTCTCATCAGCAATCCAAGCATGTGCTTCACCGCTATCATCTGATAGAGAGATTATAAGTAGGAATGATATACAAATTGAGAAAATTCCCACTGAAAGGAATTTAGCGGATCCTTTAACTAAGTCTTGCCTCAAAGCAAGTTTGAGGGTCATGTTAGAGCTGTGGTATTGGGTACCGTAGCGATTGACATTAGGCCAAGTGGGAGTTTGTTAGTGATATGAGAGAAGTGTCCTAAGGCAATCGCCTTATGATTGTAATCATTTATTTTATAAATGAATATTCACTATTTGAGTATACATGTTTGTGTATTTGATTGAGATCTAAACTCATTTACTGAATGTCCGCAATACAATTCACAGCATGAGAGAATTTGTGATGATTTCACAACTAGTGATTATCTCTACATGTGCAATTGTGAAGTATTGAAATTGTCCCTAGTCGATGAATTGATAAATACGACACTATCAATTCTGTTGAGACTAGCATGGGTTATTCTCTAATCAGCTGATTCTCACTGGCTGGTGACATTGAGATGTCCGGAGATAAACATGAATGCTAGTTAAGGGAACTAGTTCATTGGAGTGATTGGCTGTAAAACTTCATATGGTAGTCTACATATAGATATGTCAGTGAAGTTCTTACTGCAGCTTAAGTGCGATGTTCCTTTGACTTGCGGTGTTCAAGTCATCTTGGTCATGGAGACTTATACTTTGACATCTTAAGCAAGCATCTCCAAGGAGGTGTGGACCCAGGATGATTGGGTATAAGCCGAAGTGCCCGAAGATGTTTGAACAGCCTACAAAGGATTCACCACTCCTTGCGAGGAGATGTATACCCGAGGCCTATCGTCGGATTGTTACTCGAAGCCTCTGGCCAGAGCATGACATGTTCAGAGTATGAATCTCTTAAATACATGAGAGTAATTAGAATCCGTAGGACGAGAAAACGTTACTTGGCTAGGTGTGACGTAGTCAGCCTAGTGGGGACTGACACACATAGACCATGTCCTGAACCAAGTGGGTATAAGATGGTGAAGGGAATGGGGCACGATTCATTATAGCTGCTGAAGGGTTTCAGAATTGTTTCTGAGGTCAACCGTTGATCTTTCGATTAATTGGGGATCATGATGTACTACTAGGTGCCACTCATGATCGTTCTATAATTAATTGATTAATTATAGACGACCAACGTAAATCGAAAGCCTATTTAGTTACACACACTACGAGTAATCCAAGGGATTTAAAACGAGTTGAAAATTGGATTTTCCAATCATGAGAGATTAAGTTTGGTTGAGCCAAACGATAAGTCGAATCTGAATTTTTCAGAGACGCATCGAAGCGTAAATGGCTAAGTCTTTTGAAGACTTAATAGATGAATTAAATAAGTTTAATTCATTGGGGCTTGGCTTGGATGGGCCGGCCAAAGAGGGCCTCCATCCTCTTTGCTTGGCCGGCCACAACAAAGGGAGAGAACCAAGTTTTTGGTTCAATTTATAAAATAAACCAAGTGTGGTTTGTTTTATAAAATTATGGATGATATAAATTTTTATATAATAAACCAAGGTTTGGTTTATTTTTCATAGAAATTAAAATGAACCATGGATTGGTTTATTTTATAAAATCAATCATGGATTGATTTACCATGATAAGGAAATTTATTCCATAGGAGAGAAGATTTTTATCATGAATTAAAATATGATTTTAACCATGATATAAAATCAAACTTGGCATGATGGAATAAGTTATTCCATATTTGAGAGGCTTGATGGTTGAGAGGCCACTATATAAAGGACCCAAGGCAAGGCTTGGGTGAATCATAGAGATGAAGGCATAGGCTCTCTCCCTCTCTTTCTCTCCTTCTCTTCTCCCCTTCTTGCCGTGCGCCAACCAGCCTCTTCTTTTGCTTCGCCGGAATTTTGATTCCGGCCATCCTTTTGTGGTTAGTCTCCCGACTTCTCTCTTGGTTTTTCTTGTCGCGTTCTCGGAGAATCTAGTAGTTCTTGAGACACGAAACTCGTGGCTTTGCGAAGTCATCCCGAAGACACTCGGGTGGACGCGAATAGAGCGGAGCTTCAAGGACGCTTACGGTTGGATCTCGTCCCTTCCTTCGAGTTACGCAAGGTAATATGTAAATTAGTTTACGTTTCTGCAAAATTTCAATATATGATCATGTCTACAAGATAAAATTGCATGCTTAGATGTGTGGTTAAATGATTTAGAGAAATTATTTAT
>JAGFNQ010002159.1:0-93429 GCA_024364735.1 Boesenbergia rotunda | reverse complement strand
AATTGGGGATCATTATGTACATTTATTTCTGAGGTCAACCGTTGATCTTTCGATTAATTGGGGATCATGATGTACTACTAGGTGCCACTCATGATCGTTCTATAATTAATTGATTAATTATAGACGACCAACATAAATCGAAAGCCTATTTAGTCACACGCACTACGAGTAATCCGAGGGATTTAAAACGAGTTGAAAATTGGATTTTCCAATCAAGAGAGATTAAGTTTGGTTGAGCCAAACGATAAGTCGAATCTGAATTTTTCAGAGACGCATCGGAAGCGTAAAATGGCTAAGTCTTTTGAAGACTTAATAGATGAATTAAATAAGTTTAATTCATTGGGGCTTGGCTTGGATGGGCCGGCCAAAGAGGGCCTCCATCCTCTTTGCTTGGCCGGCCACAACAAAGGGAGAGAACCAAGTTTTTGGTTCAATTTATAAAATAAACCAAGTGTGGTTTGTTTTATAAAATTATGGATGATATAAATTTTTATATAATAAACCAAGGTTTGGTTTATTTTTCATGGAAATTAAAATGAACCATGGATTGTTTATTTTATAAAATCAATCATGGATTGATTTACCATGATAAGAAAATTTATTCCATAGGAGAGAAGATTTTTATCATGAATTAAAATATATTAACCATGATATAAAATCAAATTTGGCTTGATGGAATAAATTATTCCATATTTGAGAGGCTTGATGGTTGAGAGGCCACTATATAAAGGACCCAAGGCAAGGCTTGGGGAGTGAATCATAGAGATGAAGGCATAGGCTCTCTCCCTCTCTTTCTCTCCTTCTCCTTCTCTCCCCTTCTTGCCGGTGCGCCAAACCAGCCTCTTCTTTTGCTTCGCCGGACATCTTGATTCCGGCCATCCTTTTGTGGTTAGTCTCCGACTTGTCTCTTGGTTTTTCTTGTCGGCGTTCTCGGAGAATCTAGTAGTTCTCGAGAACACGAAACTCGTGGCTTTGCGAAGTCATCCCGAAGACACTCGGCGTGGACGCGAATAGAGGTGGAGCTTCCAAGGGACGCTTACGGTTGGATCTCGTCCCTTCCTTCGAGTTACGCAAGGTAATATGTAAATTAGTTTACGTTTCTGTAAAATTTCAAATATATGATCATGTCTACACAAGATAAAATTGCATGTTAGATGTGTGGTTAAATAATTTAGAGAAATTATTTATGCTAAACCTTCCGCTGCACGTAATTAATTTTAAAATTACGAACCCGCATCCATGTCAACATGCACCCGGTCCCAACAGTGGTATCAGAGCCAGGTTTGTGTTCGACATAATCATATAATTGTTTTGCGGAAAGCTTTTCATGATCTCAATTTGGAAATTTCAATTATGGAAACTTTCCAATTATGGTAAATTTTGATTTAGGAATTTCAAAGTTTGGAAATCCTCATGAAATTTCGCAAACTTTTGAAATATCTCTGTTTCTGAAATTTTATAATAATTGTGAAAAACTTTCCATTTTTGGAAACTTTCCAATTTTGGAAATTTTCTATTTTGGAAAAACGTAAGTTTTCTTTGTACCAAAACTTACAATTATTCTGAAAACCTTTTATTTTTGGAAACTTTCATTTATGGAAAGCTCACAATTTTGGCACTTTCTTTCAAGAAAGTCTAGACAAATTATGGGAATATTAATTGACATTTAAATTTATAATTGGAAATTAAATTATTTACAAAATTCTTTATTTTGGATTGAGCCTCGGGGAGCCGTCCAATTTAAAGTTAGTTGTTATAATTAAATTTCCTAAATTGAATTTAAGTTGTCAAATGTTTTAATTTGGATTGAGCCTCGGGGAGCCGTCCAAATTAAGTTATTGATATTAATTTTCATAAATAAAATATGTGATCAAATCTTGAAATTTTTGAGGTGATTCTCAAACGATAATTTCCTTATTTGATTTATGAGGTGATGCTCTTACATATTATTGTCTCCAAAATTAATTAGGAAAATTGTTTCCTATAGAGTATATTTCTTAAATAAGATTTTCATGAAAATAATATGTGGTTGAATTAAGGGAATCTGTCTCTTAATTTAATAAGATTTGATTTAGAGAAATCAAAGTCTTAAACATATTATTTCCGAAATTGATTATGATAATTCAGGAAATTGTTTCCCAAAACAATTCCTTGAATAAAGTATGAAATTAGAATTAGGAAATCCGGTTCCTAATTCAATTAATGAGACTTGATAAATTAAGTCACATACATACTTTATTAAGGAAATCGTTAGAACATGACATAATTATATGTCATGAATGTGCATAAAAGAAAAGGATGAGACCCAAAACCCCTTACAAAATATTAAGGCCAACACCTTCCATTAATATGGTTAGAACCGGAGTTTTGTTTCTCGTTTGGGTTGATGGACACATCCATGCCCGGCTTGAACCTCAACATGTTCAAACCATGGAATTAGTTTATGATTAATATAGTTGGAGTCAGAGGTCAATCCTTAGTTTTGGTTGTTGGACACATCCAAGCCTGACTAAACGGTTGAATGAGCTCCAACCATATTAAAACTATTTCTTGATTAATGGGTCAGCCTTAAGCTTGGAGCATCGATTTGTTGTGCCACAGCCAAGGTCGATGTAAAGAGAGGTGCAGTTGGGTGCTATGTATATTGTTGCATACTTGTTAATGAGTTAACAACCCAATGATTTATGCAAACATTCAATTAGTTGATAGCATAATGTGATAGTTACATATGTATAATATGTAATCGGTATAATTACCTACCTTCATAGCTAAGAATAACTTGATGGACTCTAGCCATGGTTGTTCTTATCTATGGTTGGATATCAACCTATTTGGAGATGTTCCTACGATCTCCCGAATTGATAAAAAGGGTTATTCAATTCGAAAAATAAATAGGATTTAATTAATGTATATTGATGCATTCTTTATCATTCTCATCACATAACCTCAATTTGTATTTCTAGGATAATCACCTGATCATGTCTTCTCTGAATTTGCGTTCCATTTTGGACACCAATAAGTGGACTGGGCCAAACTTCATGGACTGGCTTCGAAACCTGAGGATAGTCCTCAAGGCAGAAAAGCTTGCTTATGTCCTTGAAGAACAACTTCCCAACCATCCTCCTGAAGATGCAACTCCAGACCAGTTAGTGGCCTATCAGAAACATGTGGCCGATTCTGAACTTGCGAGTTGCATCATGCTGGCCGCTATGGTACCTGAGCTACAAAAGCAGCATGAGCATATGGATGCTCATACCATCGTCTTCCATCTTCATGAGCTGTTTGACGAGCAGGCGAGATCCGAAAGGTTTGAGGTCTCCAGACTCCTCTTCACCTCTAAGATGCAGGAAGGCACTTCTGTTTCACAGTTTGTGTTGAAGATGTTGGGGTACATTGAGCGACTAGGCACACTCGGATTTGCAATGGATCACGAACTAAGTATTGACTTAATTCTGCATTGTTTGCCCAAGAGTTACTCACAGTTTGTGATGAACTATCGGATGAACAAACTGGAGACTACCATTCCTGAGTTGCTTAACCTGCTGAAGACTGTAGAGCCTTCTGTAAAGCAGGATCAGAAGACGGTACTGTTAGTTGGTTCCTCAAAGAAAGGCTCTAAGAGGAAGCCCAAAGAACAAAATAAGGGAAGGAAGAAAAAGGCCAAAAAGATTGAAAAGCACCAAAAGGCACTTGCCATCACTGCGGCAAGGAGGGCCACTGGCGAAGAAACTGCAAGGTTTATCTTGAGTCCTTGAAGAAGAAGGCATCCGATGCCCCATCCTCTTCAGGTATCTTCGTTATTGAATGTCACTCTATTTCCTCGGACACCTGGGTACTTGATACTGGGTGTAGCTCACATATATGTAATGACATACAGGGGCTAAGGAATAGAAGAAGACTCGTCAAGGGAGAAGCGAATTTGCGAGTTGGAAATGGAGCAAAGATTGCTGCTGTTGCCATCGGAACATATTTGCTAAAGCTCCCTACTGGACTTGTCTTAGAATTGGATAATTGTTATTTTGTTCCTTCGTTAATAAAGAACATTGTATCTATTTCATGCTTGAATGAAAAGGGTTATCATTTAACTTTTAGTAACAATTGCTGTTACATAACTTTAAATGGTGTTCTTTATGGGACCGGAACTTTATGCAATGGTATCTACACGTTAGATTTATCCGGTGACGTTTTCAATATCGAAGTTAGCAACAAACGTGCTCGAATAGATAATCAAATAGACTCCTATATGTGGCATTGTCGTCTTGGCCATGTAAGTAAGAAACGCATGACCAAATTACACCGATGTGGAATTCTGGAATCATTTGAACCTGGTTCATTTGATACATGTGAATCATGCTTAAAAGGCAAGATGACCAAATTACCCTTTTCCGAAAAGGTAAACCAGTGGGAGAATTGCTTGGTCTAATACATACTGATGTATGTGGACCAATGTCAACTCTTGCACAAGGAGGCTATAGCTACTTCATTACCTTTATCGATGATCACTCACGATTCGGGTATGTGTTCTTAATGAAACACAAATCTGAAGCTTTTGAGAAATTCAAAGAGTTCAGAAGTGAAGTAGAGAAACAGCTTGGCAAAAGTATTAAGATACTTCGATCCGATCGGGGTGGTGAATACTTAAGTCAAGAGTTTCAAGATTATCTTAGGGACAATGGGATATTGTCTCAATGGACTCCGCCATATACACCACAGCATAATGGTGTATCTGAGAGGCGTAACCGAACCTTGATGGACATGGTTAGATCTATGATGAATCATGCAACTCTTCCAAAATCCTTTTGGGGCTATGCGCTTAAGACAGCTGTTTACTTACTAAACAGAGTCCCGACCAAGGTAGTCTCTACTACTCCATATGAGACGTGGAATAGTAAGAAACCTCATTTATCTCACCTAAAGATATGGGGTTGTCCTGCTTATGTAAAGCTAAGGAAACGAAAGGTTACCAATTCTATCATCCCTTGGAACAAAAGGTGTTTGTTTCAAGGCATGCTGTATTTCTAGAAAAAGAATTTCTATTACAAGAAAACAGTGGGAGTAGCATTGAACTTGAAGAAGTTCAAGAAACTCCAATAGACATTACAGAGACAGCTAGTCTAGACCCACAACCAATAACTCATAATGATGAGCTATCAGTTGAACCTAAAACAACACCACTTCTTCGTAGGTCTGATAGGACACGCAATATTCCAGAGAGATACGGATTTCTCATAAGTGAATCGAACGACGTGTTACTCATTAACGATGACGAACCTATCAGTTATGAAGATGTTCTGAAAAATTCAGAAAGGGATAAATGGCTTGAAGCCATGAAGTCGGAAATGGATTCCATGTACAAAAATCAAGTATGGGACTTGGTTAACCCACCTGAAGGGATTAAGCCCATAGGGTGCAAGTGGGTTTTCAAGAAGAAAACCGACATGGAAGGTAATGTTGTTACCTTTAAGGCTAGATTAGTGGCAAAAGGATATCGTCAGAAACAAGGAATTGATTATGACGAAACCTATTCGCCAGTAGCTATGCTTAAATCCATTCGGATGCTCCTGGCCATAGCAGCTCATTATGATTATGAGATATGACAAATGGATGTGAAAACAACTTTCCTTAATGGAAACCTGCTTGAGGATGTATACATGATACAACCTGAAGGTTTCACATCGGTTAATAAAACCAAAGTATGCAAGCTTCGACGATCCATATATGGACTAAAGCAAGCATCCAGGAGCTGGAACATCCATTTTGATGAGACAATCAAAGAGTTTGATTTCTCACAAAATCCTGACGAACCTTGTGTGTACAAGAAGGTTAGTGGGAGTGCAGTCGTATTCCTAGTGTTATATGTCGATGACATATTACTTATAGGAAACGATATATCAGTCTTACAGTCAGTTAAAATTTGGTTGTCCAAAACTTTCTCCATGAAAGACCTGGGAGAAGCAACCTATATCCTTGGGATTAGAATCTATAGAGATAGATCAAAACGGTTGCTTGGTCTTTCGCAGTCTACATATATAGACCGAGTGCTAGAAAGGTTTAGCATGTCGGAATCCAAGAAAGGTTACCTTCCCATCAGGCATGGGATCAACCTTTCGAAGTCTATGTGTCCGCGCACAGAAGACGAGAGGATTTGCATGAATAAGATTCCTTATGCATCCGCGATAGGATCTATCATGTATGCTATGTTATGTACTAGGCCCGATGTATCGTATGCTCTGAGCGTCACAAGCAGATACCAGTCTGATCCAGGAATGGATCATTGGGCGGCTGTCAAGACAATCCTCAAGTACTTAAGAAACACTAAGGATGTGTTCCTAATATATGGAGAAGGTGATATGGTAATACGTGGGTATACAGATGTCAGTTTCCAGACAGATAAGGATGACTCCAAATCTCAGTCCGGATACGTATTTATTTTGAATGGAGGCGCAATAAGTTGGAAGAGTTCCAAGCAAGACACCGTAGCGGATTCTACCACGGAAGCGGAATATATTGCAGCTTCGGAAGCAGCAAAGGAAGCAGTCTGGATCAAAAAGTTTGTCTCAGAACTTGGTGTGGTTCCAACCATTGATGAAGCAATACCGGTTTACTGCGACAACAATGGAGCTATTGCACAAGCAAAGGAACCAAGGTCTCATCAGCGATCCAAACATGTGCTTCGCCGCTATCATCTGATCAGAGAGATTATAAGTAGGAATGATATACAAATTGAGAAAATTCCCACTGAAAGGAATTTAGCGGATCCGTTAACTAAAGTCTTGCCTCAAAGCAAGTTTGAGGGTCATGTTAGAGCTTGTGGTATTGGGTACCGTAGCGATTGACATTAGGCCAAGTGGGAGTTTGTTAGTGATATGAGAGAAGTGTCCTAAGGCAATCGCCTTATGATTGTAATCATTTATTTTTATAAATGAATATTCACTATTTGAGTATACATGTTTGTGTATTTGATTGAGATCCTAAACTCATTTACTGAATGTCCGCAATACAATTCACAGCATTAGAGAATTTGTGATGATTTCACAACTAGTGATTATCTCTACATGTGTAATTGTGAAGTATTAAATTGTCCCTAGTCGATGAATTGATAAATACAGACACTATCAATTCTGTTGAGACTAGCATGGGTTATTCTCTAATCAGCTGATTCTCACTGGCTGGTGACATTGAGATGTCCAGAGATAAACATGAATGCTAGTTAAGGGAACTAGTTCATTGGAGTGATTGGCTGTAAAACTTTATATGGTAGTCTACATATAGATATGTCAGTGAAGTTCTTACTGCAGCTTAAGTGCGATGTTCCTTTGACTTGCGGTGTTCAAGTCATCTTGGTCATGGAGACTTATACTTTGACATCTTAAGCAAGCATCTCCAAGGAGGTGTGGACCTTAGGATGATTGGGTATAAGCCGATGTGCCCGAAGATGTTTGAATAGCCTACAAAAGATTCACCACTCCTTGCGAGGAGATGTATACCCGAGGCCTATCGTCGGATTGTTACTCGAAGCCTCTGGCTAGAGCATGACATGTTCAGAGTATGAATCTCTTAAATACATGAGAGTAATTAGAATCCGTAGGACGAGAAAACGTTACTTAGGCTAGGTGTGACGTAGTCAGCCTAGTGGGGACTGACACACATAGACCATGTCCTGAACCAAGTGGGTATAAAATGTTGAAGGGAATGGGGCACGATTCATTATAGCTGCTGAAGGGTTTCAGAATTGTTTCTGAGGTCAACCGTTGATCTTTCGATTAATTGGGGATCATGATGTACTACTAGGTGCCACTCATGATCGTTCTATAATTAATTGATTAATTATAGACGACCAACGTAAATCGAAAGCCTATTTAGTTACACACACTACGAGTAATCCAAGGGATTTAAAACGAGTTGAAAATTGGATTTTCCAATCATGAGAGATTAAGTTTGGTTGAGCCAAACGATAAGTCGAATCTGAATTTTTCAGAGACGCATCAGAAGCGTAAAATGGCTAAGTCTTTTGAAGACTTAATAGATGAATTAAATAAGTTTAATTCATTGGGGCTTGGCTTGGATGGGCCGGCCAGAGAGGGTCTCTATCCTCTTTGCTTGGCCGACCACAACAAAGGGAGAGAACCAATTTTTTGGTTCAATTTATAAAATAAACCAAGTGTGGTTTGTTTTATAAAATTATTGATGATATAAATTTTTATATAATAAACCAAGGTTTGGTTTATTTTTCATAGAAATTAAAATGAACCATGGATTGGTTTATTTTATAAAATCAATCATGGATTGATTTACCATGATAAGGAAATTTATTCCATAGGAGAGAAGATTTTTATAATGAATTAAAATATGATTTTAACCATGATATAAAATCAAACTTGGCATGATGGAATAAGTTATTCCATATTTGAGAGGCTTGATGGTTAAGAGGCCACTATATAAAGGACCCAAGGCAAGGCTTGGGAGTGAATCATAGAGATGAAGGCATAGGCTCTCTCCCTCTCTTTCTCTCCTTCTCTTCTCCCCTTCTTGCCATGCGCCAACCAGCCTCTTCTTTTGCTTCGCCGGAATTTTGATTCCGGCCATCCTTTTGTGGTTAGTCTCCTGACTTCTCTCTTGGTTTTTCTTGTCGCGTTCTCGGAGAATCAAGTAGTTCTTGAGATCACGAAACTCGTGGCTTTGCGAAGTCATCCCGAAGACACTCGGGGTAGACGCGAATAGAGGCGGAGCTTCCAAGGGACGCTTACGGTTGGATCTCGTCCCTTCCTTTGAGTTACGCAAGGTAATATGTAAGTTAGTTTACGTTTCTGCAAAATTTCAAATATATGATCATGTCTACACAAGATAAAATTGCATGCTTAGATGTGTGGTTAAATGATTTAGAGAAATTATTTATGCAAAACCTTCCGCTGCACATAATTAATTTTGAAATTATGAACCCGCATCCATGTCAACATACACCCGGTCCCAACAAATTTATCTCAAGGAATTTTACTAGGACAACCACATAACCAAGAACACAACCAATATCATGAAAAAAAACATAAAGAAAATCCTAGATTTTCCAACTTTCATGGCCCTTGGTCTCTAATGCGCCTCCAGTCGTGTCGTCACTTCGTCTGCTCCTCCCTTCCTTCTGCGCAAGCTACCTTGAGGGAACTCCGAGCCGAAATGACTAGCTACTTATTTACAACTTCGATCCTATAATCCACAAGGGAGTATATATGAAAACTAGATCGAAAGTAAAGTAAATAGCTCGGCTAAACATGTGTCGTATTTAATTACAAAAATTAAATACCTAGCCTCGTCTATAATGCCCGAAAATTCTCAAAACTAACTTTAGAAATATCCTAGAATTTATTCTGAATTTATGGATATTTTTATAGAATTTTTTCATGGACAAATAAGGCAAAAAGGTATAAATATAAAATGTGTAGTAAAAAAAATAAGGGGATTTGAACCCTACACCTTTCAAGTGAGAAGAGAATGGGCGGACCAACGGAGATGGTTTGCTTTTGTTGAAATAGATTAAGGGAAACAATAGATAAGGTGGAATTAGTTAAATTCGCCCCCCCCATAAGTATAAAAGAGGGAGTTACGAGTTTTAGGTTAATTTTCTCCCAACCCAGCGACACCGACGCCCTCCCTCACGCACGCGACCTCTCCTCTCGCCCTCTCTCCCACCTAAGACAAAGGAGAAGCCAAGGGAACGTCTCAAGAGGCCCTATTCTCTATGAGAATTCTCGTAGACGCGAGGAGAACGCCAAGGAGAAAGAAGAACGACGTTCCCTCGGGAATTTCAGATTTTATTCGTAAGGAAATCCTAGCGCAAGATGTAAGTACCCCTCACCTGCAGTATAAGTAGTTTCGGTTGACGTTTCGTATGCTTTAGTTCCTTATATGTATGTCCTACGGTTAGATATCGTGGATTATGAACAAGCACGTTGTATTAACCCTTCGGATTAGTTTTAGAGTCTGAAGGTATCCCTGGATGGGCTTGAGTGCACTTACCCTTCAGTTTCGGGTTAAGGAGCACGTTCGAGTGCCCAGGGAGCGACTTTAAAAGAAAAGAAAGGGTTAAGTCGCAAGGTGTTTGTTAAATTGTTAGTCAGTTAATGCTATAGAAAGCATTAAAGAATAGAAATTCTTGCTTCAGTTATGATTGGGACCAAGGTTCAGTGGGATGGGCTCCTAGTTGCCCCTAGGTTTAGATAACCTAGTAAAAGCAAGAATCAGAAGAGAAAAAGAAAAGTATAAAAGAACTATTTTATTTTCAGTTGGCATTGTACCGGACTTCGGTCCAGGGATGGGCTCCAAGTTGCCCCTTGGTTCAGATAACCTAGTATGGGATGGGCTCCTAGTTGCCCCTAGGTTTAGATAACCTAGTAGATCCCTAATGGATTTGGGACTTGCTACCTCGGGTTTATTAGGGATGCGCGCACAGTTGGTACATTGCCGGGGCCACAGCAGTTGATTATTACTTTCACCTACTATATGTATTTAGTTTTCAGAAATTCATATTAGCATGTGGTGAATTTAATAATTAGTTTTATGTTAGTTAGTTTCAGTTCCAGTTCAGATATGTATGCCATGCTATAGCTTACTTTTCAGTTCTAGTTCAGTATGTGCCATGTCTCAGTTATATGCCGTGACATTCCATGATACGTATTTTAGCATGAGCCTAGCATGATTCCTTATGGATGTGAGCATGTATGTGCATAGCATGTTTTACAAAAGCATAATTCGAGTTTTCATGGTTTTGTGAGGCTAGATGGTACTTACTAAGCTTTATGCTTATTAGTTTGCATTTCCTTATACTGCAGATACAGGTAAAGGAAAGCACTAGTAGCGGAGGCGGCGGGCTTGATGCAAAGTGTGTGTGATGGTGGAGTTGGAATAAAAGTCTTCGGAACTTGCAAAGCATAGAAATAATCCTTCTTTATGCTTCTTTAGTTATTCCGCAATATACATTATGTGAACCATGTATGAACTTAATTAGACTTGTGTTCGTGGTGCCTAGTATGCTTGAAGTAGTTTACTTACCTGACTTAATATTGGTTTATGAATGCTTGATTGTCATGAGTCATTTATTTGTAATAGGGTAATTTAGACCCATGTTTACGCTTTGGGAGTAAGAAATGATACTTTTGATCTACATGCTAAATACTTAAGATATGCTTGTTCTAAGATTAATGCACCATATGGAATGACATGTAGTAGCTAAGGATGCCTTTAGATAGGAATACTGAATAGTTTCAATAAGAAGTTGATACGAACTTGGCACATTCATGTTATACTTCTACATGTCGTTTTTGTGATTTCTAAGTTGCTATACATGTTAGAAACCCTCCAAAAACGTGTAATAAATGCCCTAGAATGGTTATGGAACCTTATTTATGTCATTCTGCTTGTTAGATATGATTTTGGTACATTGTGGCTCAAGTTTGGTAAATTCTAGCAAATCTGAAAACTGGAATTTCAGAACTACCAGTCAACTGGGAAAATACCAGTCAACTGGTATCGGGCACAGAAACATTCTGTGGCCCGACCAGTCGACTGGCATATAGCAGTCGACTAGTACTGTGTAAAACAAAATTGGTGTAGAGCAGCTGGTTAGTGCTTTGGCCATGCAACGCAGAGGTTGGGGGATCGAATCCTGCCAAGATAATAAAATAAAAGTTTTGCTTTATTTTGGGCTACTTAGTACTTTCAACATGTTTATGAATTGTTAGTTCAGTAAATAGTAAAATAAGAATTTTTTTTAAATTCTCCCAGTTGATTTAGCATTATTAGAAATCATTAGTCAGCCAGCCAGTTAGTTAGTAGCGATCCGCCTTAAAGCTTAGTACCAGAAGGAGAGTCGTTACAGAGTGGTATCAGAGCCAGGTTCCATCTTTCCTCCCCACACACATCAGCATCAGACCTGCAGCTTCCAAGTAAGAGTATCTCTCGCATTACCATATTTTCTTACTTTTAGATTTACAGTATTTTCACGTTATTCATGCTATCTGTGTTCTAGTCAGTTCTTGTTTACAGTTAATGGAAGCATGTTTAATACTTTAGTTTATATTTGATAGCATGTTTTTAGAATTAGAATATGAACTGTATGTCCTCTGTTATTTAGATAATGGCTAGAGGACGCCCAACTAGAAGGGCACCAGCTACTGAGCCTCAATAGGAGGCAACTGACATAGTGACTCCACCTAATCTCGTGGAGATAGTGGCTCAGCTCCAGAGACAGATAGCTGAGCAACAGTAGGAGATAACCACTTTAAGGGCTAATCAGCAGACCACACCTACTGCTACGCCAGGACCAAATGCGGAAACCCCGATAGTGACAGAGGTTCCACCTAGAGCACCAATCCCACCAATAGCACCAGAAGCCCCAGCAGTAGGGGCTAGAAGAGAAGCATATCTAGTTCAGTGGCAGAAACTCAAACCAGAGAACTTTTCAGGCATTAGTGAACCATGGGATGCACAAGCCTGGTTCAAAACCCTGGAGAGTACCATGGAGCTTCTAGACTGGCCAGAACATGAGAAAGTCAAGTGTGCCTCCTTCTGCCTAGCAGGAGATGCTAGAATGTGGTGGGAAAGGGTGAAGGCCAAGCGAGACATAAATCAGATGACATGGGCCAACTTCGAAGCTGAGTTCTTCAAAGAATTCTTTCATATGCGGGTGACTAACCGGCATTATGATGAATTCACTGAATTTCGTCAAGGTAACCTATCAGTAGAGGAAGCCGTGAAGAGATTCAACAGACTGGCTCGCCTGTGCCCTGAACTGGTCAGCACTAAACGAGAGCGAGTCAGGCTAATGCTCAAGATGCTAAGGCCAGAAATAGCATTGAATGTGGCCAACGGCGTCCATAGGCCGCAAACCTTAGAAGAACTAGTTAGCAGTGCTATGATCACCGAGCACTACCTGAACAGCATGCAATAGCAGAAGTCAGTCATGATAGAAAGTAAAGGCCAAGGCAGTTCAGGAACTCAGAAACCCCAGGGCGTTCGCAGAGAAGTTAACTATACCTCCAGATGTACTCAGTGGCCAATTCTTAACCACCCTACCTTCAGGAGAGATTATGGCATCCATGCACTGGCTCCGTGCAGTGCCAATCAGTATAGCGGGCAGAGAGCTTTATGGTGATCTGATAGTGCTAGATATGACTGATTATGATGTCATTTTTGGAATGGACTACCTAATCAAGTACGGTGCCTCCATAGAATGCCGTAAAAGGAAAGTCATATTCTAACCTGAAGAAGGAGTGCAGTTTGAATACATCGGAGAACCCAAGAGAAAGGCCAAGAAATCTCTCTCAGCTCTAAAAGCACAAAAATTGCTGGATTCAGGATGTACCGGATTTCTAGCACATGTAGTCAATACCGAACAAGAGAAGGACCAAAAGCTAGAAGAGGTCCCAGTGGTATGTGACTACCCAGCAGTCTTCCCTGACGAGTTACCAAGCTTAGCGCCAGACAGGGAGATAGAGTTTGAGATAGATCTCATTCCAGGTACCAATCCTATTTCAAAAGCACCATACCGTATGGCTCTAGTAGAATTAAGAGAACTTCAGGAGCAACTACAGGAGCTGCTCGACAAGGGCTTCATACGCCCTAGTCATTCACCTTGGGGAGCTCCCGTATTGTTCGTGAAGAAGAAAAACGGGTCCATGCGCTTGTGTATAGATTACCGGGCGTTGAATCAAGTCACCATCAAGAACAAGTATCCCTTGCTAAGAATTGATGACTTGTTCGATCAGCTAAAGGGAGCAGCAGTGTTCTCAAAAATAGACTTGAGATCGGGTTATCACCAGGTGAAAGTTAAAGAAGGCGACATCCCCAAGACAGCTTTCAGAACAAGATACAGACACTATGAGTTTGTAGTTATGCCTTTTGGCGTAACGAACGCTCCAGCGACTTTCATGGACCTCATGAACAGAGTATTCCGAGAATATTTAGATAAGTTTGTTATCGTCTTCATCGATGATATTCTGATATATTCCAGGACTTAGAAGGAACACGCAGAACACCTGAAAACAGTATTAGAAATTCTTCAGCGGAGCCAACTCTATGCGAAATTCTCCAAGTGTGAGTTTTGGCTCGAGCAGGTGTCTTTTCTGGGTCACATCATCTCCAAGGATGGTGTGTTGGTAGACCCCAGCAAGATAGAAGCAGTAAGTAACTGGGTTAGACCGAAGAATGCTAGTGAGATCAGAAATTTTCTGGGTCTAGCCGGTTACTACAGGAAGTTTGTAGAGGATTTCTCCAGAATAGCCTCCCCACTGACAGCTCTACCAGAAAGAAAAGAAGGTTTCAGTGGACAGAGGATTGCGAGAATAGTTTTACAGAATTAAAGAGAATATTGACTAGTGCTCCCATCTTGACTCTTCCAGAGACCACTGACAGCTTTGACATATATAGTGATGCTTCTAAATTAGGACTTGGAGCAGTACTGATGCAGAATGGCAAGGTTATCGCCTATGCCTCTAGACAACTCAAGGATTATGAAAAGAACTACCCTACTCATGACCTTGAGCTAGCTGCAGTAGTGTTCGCTCTCAAGATCTGGAGGCATTACCAATACGGAGCTCAGTGTAGGATTTTTCACAGATCATCAGAGTCTGAAGTATTTCATTACTCAGAAGGATCTGAACATGAGGCAACGCAGATGGCTTGAGCTAGTCAAGGATTATGACATTGACATCCTCTACCATCCAGGTAAAGCTAATAAGGTGGCAGATGCGCTTAGCAGGAAATCTAGTGCCACCCTACTAGCTTTGTCTACGATGTCATAGCCTCTTCGGAAGGAAATATCTGGGTTCAGACTAGAAATTATAGTTGGGCAGCTCTCCACTTTGACATTAGTGTCAACCCTGCTTGAAGACATCCAGACAGCACAGGATCAGGATCCTAACCTTCAGAAGATCAAGCAGGGGATAGCAGAATCAGAAAATGGGGAGTTTCGCCTATCAGATAGTGGGACCCTGTACTGCGGTGACCGCTTATGTGTCCCGAACCAAGAAGAGCTCCGAAGGAAGATCCTAGTAGAAGCACATGGATCTCCTTATGCGATGCATCCTGGTTCCACCAAAATGTACCAAGACCTCAAGGGACGTCTTTGGTGGCCTGGGATGAAGAGAGACATCGCCAGATATGTCAGTACCTATCTGACATGCCAAAGGGTCAAGGCAGAACATCAGAGACCAGGAGGAGTTCTGCAGCCTATCCAGATTCCAGAATGGAAATGGGAAGATATTTCCATGGATTTTATAGTGGGACTACCCAGAACAACGAATGGATATGATGCGATCTGGGTAATAGTTGACAGATTGACTAAGTCTGCCCACTTTCTAGCTATCAGGATCTCCTATTCCATGGAACAGTTAGCTCAGTTATACCTCAAGGAGATTGTTAGACTACATGGAGTCCCTAGAACTATCATTTCAGATAGGGACAGTAGCTTCACTTCGCACTTCTGGGAGTGCGTACAGACAGCACTAGGCACCAAACTGAAGTTCAGCACAGCTTTCCATCCTCAGACAGATGGTCAGACAGAGAGAGTTAATCAAGTACTAGAAGATATGCTCAGAGCTTGTGCTCTAGATTTCAAAGGCAGTTGGTGCAGATACCTGTGCTTAGCAGAGTTCGCCTACAACAATAGTTATCAGGCCACTATTGGCATGGCACCCTATGAGGCTTTATATGGGCGGAGGTGTAGATCTCCTATCTGCTGGTACGAGGGTGGTGAGAGGCAAGAGTTAGGCCTACAGATAGATCTTATAGATGATACCACCGTAGCCAAACAGCAGATCCGCCAGAGAATAGAAACAGCTCAAAGCCGCCAGAAGAGCTATGCTGATACACAGCGCAGACCATTAGAGTTTGAAGTTGGGGATTCAGTGTTCCTCAGAGTGGCTCCCATGAAGAGAGTAATGCGTTTTGGGAAGAAGGGCAAGCTAAGTCCCAGATATGTAGGACCATACCCCATCACTAGAAGAGTTGGCAAAGTAGCTTATGAGCTAGAGCTACCTCAGGAGATGTCAACTATCCACAACGTATTTCATGTCTCCATGCTGAAGAAGCATATCCCAGATGCCACCCAGGTGATAGAGCCATAGATGGTACAAGTTCGCGAAGATCTCAGTTATGATAGTCGGACTATTCAGATAATAGACCGAACAGTTAAGAAATTGCGAAGCAAGGAGGTACCATTAGTGAAAGTCATATGGCAAAATCACAGAGTAGAAGAGGCAACATGGGAATCAGAGGACAGCATGAGGCAGAAATACCCAGAGTTGTTGTAAGTACGAGGACGAACTTTTTATAAGGTATGGGGGATTATAACGCCCGAAAATTCTCAAAACTAATTTTAGAAATATCCTATAATTTATTCTGAATTTATGGATATTTTTATAGAATTTTTCCATGGACAAATAAGGCAAAAAGGAATAAATATAAAATGTGCAGTAAAAAAACATAAGGGGATTTAAACCCTAGACCTTTCCATTGAGAGGGGAATGGGCGGACCAACCGAGATGGTTTGCTTTTGTTGAAATAGATTAAGGGAAACAATAGATAAGGTGGAATTAGTTAAATTCGCCCCCCCCATAAGTATAAAAGAGGGAGTTACGAGTTTTAGGTTAATTTTCTCCCAACCCAGCGACGCCGACGCCCTCCCTCACGCACGCGACCTCTCCTCTCGCCCTCTCTCCCGCCCAAGACAAAGGAGAAGCCAAGGAAAGGTCTCAAGAGGCCTTATTCTCTACGAGAATTCTCGTAGACGCGAGGAGAACGCCAAGGAGCAAGAAAAACGTCGAAATTTGACGTTCCCTCGGGAATTTCAGATTTTATTCGTAAGGAAAACCTAGCGCAGGATGTAAGTACCCCTCACCTGCAGTATAAGTAGTTTCGGTTGACGTTTCGTATGCTTTAGTTCCTTATATGTATGTCCTGCGGTTAGATATCGTGGATTATGAACAAGCACATTGTATTAACCCTTCGGATTAGTTTTAGAGTCTGAAGGTATCCCTGGATGGGCTTGAGTGCACTTACCCTTCAGTTTCGGGTTAAGGAGCACGTTCGAGTGCCCAGGGAGTGACTTTAAAAGAAAAGAAAGGGTTAAGTCGCAAGGTGTTTGTTAAATTGTTAGTCAGTTAATGCTATAGAAAGCATTAAAGAATAGAAATTCTTGCTTCAGTTATGATTGGGACCAAGGTCCAGTGGGATGGGCTCCTAGTTGCCCCTAGGTTTAGATAACCTAGTAAAAGCAAGAATCAGAAGAGAAAAAGAAAAGTATAAAAGAACTATTTTATTTTCAGTTGGCATTATACCGGACTTCGGTCCAGGGATGGGCTCCAAGTTGCCCCTTGGTTCAGATAACCTAGTATGGGATGGGCTCCTAGTTGCCCCTAGGTTTAGATAACCTAGTAGATCCCTAATGGATTCGGGACTTGCTACCTCGGGTTTATTAGGGATGCGCGCACAGTTGGTACATTGTCGGGCCCACAGCAGTTGATTATTACTTTCACCTACTATATGTATTTAGTTTTCAGAAATTCATATTAGCATGTGGTGAATTTAATAATTAGTTTTATGTTAGTTAGTTTCAGTTCCAGTTCAGATATGTATGTCATGCTATAGCTTACTTTTCAGTTCTAGTTCAGTATGTGTCATGTCTTAATTATATGCCATGACATTCCATGATACGTATTTTAGCATGAGCCTAGCATGATTCCTTATGGAAGTGAGCATGTATGTGCATAGCATGTTTTACAAAAGCATAATTCGAGTTTTCATGGTTTTGTGAGGCTAGATGGTACTTACTAAGCTTTATGCTTATTAGTTTGCATTTCCTTATACTGCAGATACAGGTAAAGGAAAGCACTAGTAGCGGAGGCGGCGGGCTTGATGCAAAGTGTGTGTGATGGTGGAGTTGGAATAAAAGTCTTCGGAACTTGCAAAGCATAGAAATAATCCTTCTTTAGTTATTCCGCAATATACATTATGTGAACCATGTATGAACTTAATTAGACTTGTGTTCGTGGTGCCTAGTATGCTTGAAGTAGTTTACTTACCTGGCTTAATATTGGTTTATGAATGCTTGATTGTCATGAGTCATTTATTTGTGAAGGGTAATTTAGACCCATGTTTACGCTTTGGGAGTAAGAAATGATACTTTTGATCTACATGCTAAATACTTAAGATATGCTTGTTCTAAGATTAATGCACCATATGGAATGACATGTAGTAGCTAAGGATGCCTTTAGATAGGAATACTGAATAGTTTCAATAAGAAGTTGATACGAACTTGGCACATTCATGTTATGCTTCTACATGTCGTTTTTGTGATTTCTAAGTTGCTATACATGTTAGAAACCCTCCAAAAACGTGTAATAAATGCCCTAGAATGGTTATGGAACCTTATTTATGTCATTCTGCTTGTTAGATATGATTTTGGTACATTGTGGCTCAAGTTTGGTAAATTCTAGCAAATCTGAAAACTGGAATTTCAGAACTACCAGTCAACTGGGAAAATACCAGTCGACTAGTATCGGGCACAGAAACATTCTGTGGCCCGACCAGTCGACTGGCATATAGCAGTCGACTGGTATTGTGTAAAACAAAACTGGTGTAGAGCAGCTGGTTAGTACTTTAGCCATGCAACGCAGAGGTTGGGGGATCGAATCCTGCCAAGATAATAAAATAAAGTTTTGCTTTATTTTGGGCTAGTTAGTACTTTCAATATGTTTATGAATTGTTAGTTCAGTAAATAGTAAAATAAGAATTTTTTTTTAATTCTCCCAGTTGGTTTAGCATTATTAGAAATCATTAGTCAGCCAGCCAGTTCGTTAGTAGCGATCCGCCTTAAAGCTTAGTACCAGAAGGCGGGTCGTTACATCGTCAACCCCGAGGATTAATTAATTACAATAATTTGCACAACCATCACACAACAAATATTTGGTCATGACAATTTGGAATCTCATGCTTGCAACTCAAAGTTAGCCTACGCACATCCACATATCATCCGTCAAAATGTAATGTATGAAAAATGCAAAAAAAAAAATTAACCAATCCTTAAATACACAAAGCCGGAAACCTCAGCTTTGATACCAATTGTTGGGTATGACTTGGCGGTTTTCCTAAGCGAATACTCGGTCGATCCGAGAGACCTCTCCATATCTACAGATTAAAAAATAATCCGAATGGAGACCCGTCTCCCTACGACCATCTCGTGCCGTATCGAACAATGCAAATCACAACTCGGCCAATTACCAAAACGGGCCTTGTGATTTGCATGACCGTTTGACCGCAAAAAAGGCGATGAGTTGATCGCCAGCTTTTGTGTTTATGGTCGGGGTCCAGTTAGTGAATTAATAACTATGATACAAAATCAATAAACAAACACACATGAAATGACAAAGCAAACGAATAAGACACAAATAAGAACGAAAGGAGCCAAGGAAGAATATACCTTCCGTTACCTTACGATCTTCTACTGTTTGACCCTCCCCTCTTGGTCCTTGTGTGGGAGACGATCTACCAAGACCCGTGGTCACCAAGTGGATCCCTTCTCCTTGTGCAAACTATGCCCTAACAAAAGGGATGCCGCCGACTACTACAAGGAAAATAATCCTAACACAAACCCTACTCGGTAGATTTTTCTTCCCTTGAGAAAAATTGCGTAAGCAACTTTTCTCCCTTGAGAATAATCGCTGCTCCCTCTCAGGCTCATGAAATTTTCTTCCCTTGAGAAAAGTTACACGCGTAACTTTTCTACGTTTGAGAAAATCGCGCGAACCATTGTTCTTCTCCACCAAGGAGAGGGACCATTATACACCTTCTCACTTGGAGAAGATCCGTGAGCCACTTCCTATTCTCCATCCGAAGAAACCAGCCGAAGGTTTCTTCAACCTTCTCTCCACCGACGGCTAAAGGAGCCATAGCACATCCTTTCATGAATTAAATTGAGCAACTCAATTAACTCAAGTTGTTGCCCTCCACTGCCGAAACCAAAATTGCACCCATGCATGAAGAAGGAAAAATGACGCCGTCGTTTGCATGCACAACTATGCATGTCTCCATTCCATTTTCCTTATGCGTGGTGAAGCTGTTGGAATCGGCGCCGCAAAAGCAGCTTGGATGGAACCGACGCCGAACAAAGCATGGAGAAGGAATTTAATCAAATTGCTTGATTAAATTTTCTTCTCCCTTGGAGAAGAAATTATTCTGATGGAGAGGCGCCGTTCACCGAGAGAGAGAGGAGGAGAGGGAGAGAGGAGAGAATAGTAGGGTTTTCCTGTGTACCCTGTTGAGGCAATCTGTGGTCCGGAGTGACCAAGTGTTTTGATGTTTGGGCAAAGGGTTTAAGTTAGGTTTACCCTCGCGTTCTTATATATGTATGTTGCGTGTGCAGGTTGTACAGGTACACATATTGACTTAACTGGATGGCCTAGGTATGGTGAAGGGTGGCATGGAGACAAGCTGAGGTTTGTGTGCACCCGAGGGACCTTGGAGAGCAGGGACGATGAGCTGAGGGGCGCGAACTTCGAGGCATGCGTGAAGGATGGCATGGAGGCAAGCTGGAGGCTTGCGTGCATCTGAGGGACGGGAGCCGAAGATGAAGAGGGCGCGAAGGCAATAATCGAGGCTGCGGATGAGGAGTTGGTCGAGTCGTGAGGGTACGAGTACTATGTGATTGTACACGGAAAATCCTAGGGTTTGAGTGCGGAGTGGAATGTACTCAGGAAGGGTAACCTTAGGTGGGTGAGTGGACCAGTCGACTGGCCTAGGGGCAGTCAACTGATGAAACTCACAGAAGGGTCTCAGCCTGGGACCAGTCGACTGCCCTGGGGGCAGTCGACTGGTAGGTGGCTGGTGAGTTGGCTGAGAATTCAAACGTTGGGGTGCAATGGTCGAATTTCAGTGGCACCAGTCGAGGGGCAGTCGACTGGTAGTGAGGGTTTCAGCCCGAGTTCTATTTAAAGAAGACTTCGTGGTAGCTGAGATTCTTGACGAATCTTGTCTTAGTTAAAGGCAAGATAGTAGTCTTTGTGCTCAGAGGTTTTCTTGAGATTGTGGCGAGGTTTCTCCATCAACAAGGAGCGACGAGAGCTAGCCGAAGGTTATCGGGGATTGATCCACCGATGGATTCTTGGATTAGTCACCCGTCTGGGGTAGATACCAAGTACATCTTCCGTGTTAGCATTGGTTAGTGTTTGTTTTATTGTTTATTGTATATTCTGCTGTGCATGTAACCGTGTAGGAAGAAAGGGGTTCGAAAAATGCTATTCACCCCCCCCTCTAGCACACCGAAACCGATCCATCAGTTGATATCAGAGCGAAGGACCGCTCTTGATCAGACTAACCGCCGAAGGAGCACACGCTAGAGGGAAAAGAATATGGAGGACAAATTTGGGGACGACATCTACACTCCGTCGGCCTATGACCATGAAGTTTTCGGGTATTAGAAGTCACGGATGGAGACGTGGTTCAGAATGGAGTGGGACCTTCGGATTGTGCTTGAAGAACCTTTCAAGATTCCAAAGGATAAGCACGGGAAGAGGATTAGACCTAGATATTGGAATCAAGAACAAGAAAATCAATCCAAGGCGAATAAAAAGGTAATTGACATATTGCTTAATACTTTGCCTATTAATGTTTTGAATGGTGTAGGAGCATACAAAAATGCACACGAATTGTGGATCAAAGTAGAAGAATTTCATAAAAACCCTACACGAGGTCAAGTAGTGGAAGAACCCGAGGAAGTGAACTCGATAGCCCAAGAGGAGGAAGAATTAAGTGAAAAATCATCAACCTCCTCAAGAGAAGAAGAGGAGGTATCGATTTCAAGAATTGAGGGGGAGGAGAGACCTTCGTCTATACCGGATCAAGAGGAGACATCCACATCATCAAAGGTTGAAGAAGAAGCTCCAACCTCCACCAAAGCAAGAGCCAAGGACCATATCACATGCTTTGGGTGTAATGAAAAGGGGCACTACAAGGACAAGTGCCCGAAAGATAAAAAGGAGGTAAAATCTACACTCATTTCAAGTTCTTTTAAATCTAACATGAGTTGTAGGAATGGAGGAGCTCAAGAAAAGAAGAAGAAAATCCGATGCTTCACGTGTGGAGAGCTAGGGCACTACCACACCAAGTGCCCTAGAA
Organism: Boesenbergia rotunda; assembly: GCA_024364735.1. Classification (NCBI taxonomy): domain Eukaryota; kingdom Viridiplantae; phylum Streptophyta; class Magnoliopsida; order Zingiberales; family Zingiberaceae; genus Boesenbergia; species Boesenbergia rotunda. Next base: position 71,268 of record JAGFNQ010002159.1, on the reverse strand, counting down.
AAAGAGAATTAAAGAAAATGGAAATCTGAGGAGATGGGAGAAGGAAGAAAAGAAGAAGCAAATATCACATCAAGGAGGGACTACAACGGTAAGGGAGATAATCCCTAACTCTAGATTTAAATGCAACTCAAATTCTAGTTCCTCCATGAATGTTAAAAATAGGACAAATCATCCCTCCATGCATGCTTGTTTTAATGAAAAATGCCTAATGATGCATAACTTTGGATTTAGATATAATGATAGGACTCGAAACATGCATCATGATCAACTCAAGACCTCTAGACCTAAGGATCAAGGCAAAAGTCCCAAGAAGGGGAGGGATGTGCCTAGAAAGGAGGGTAGGTCTAGGAATGCTCAAAGTGGACATATGGATTCTAGGTTTAGGAACCTAGAAAGGGAAAATCAAGCTTTAAGGGAAAAACTTGATAGGTTAGAGAAAACCCTAGAGAGATTCACTATTGGATCTAAGGGTTTAGATATGATGTTGGGTGGTTTAAACCGCACCAATGATAGATCGGGGTTGGGATACTGGTCTAAGAACTCCCATGCCAAGGGAAAGAAATATGCTAGGGTAGCATATGATTATGGCAAAAAGGGGGAGTCCAAAAATGGCAAAAGGGTGCCATTTAAAGGAAAAAGAAATGATTTAACCAAGGACAAGGTGTATAAGGTTAAGAGGGTAGAGGTTGTAGGCCAAGAGTCACCGGAGGTACACCGGTGTGGTCTAGTGTTTGTTGAGTCACCTAGTGAGGTGGCTAGGGCTAAGAGCTCAAGGGGGAGCTCTAGAAGCCTTTGGGATATATGATGAATGGACCATGGGAGGGTTGCTCCTAGAGGTCTAGATCGACCATGGAGTGTGCCAAAAGAATTGGAGACGAACTTGAGTCTCAATTCTTGGGTTTTGGCACGGTGTTTTTGAGTTTCATACATGGAAATATGACATTGGGGTCATATAACATGAAGGTTGGTTTTTGATGTGCAAATTCCATATAAATCAATACTAGAGATGCATTGTGGATTGGTATGGGCAGGGACATCAAGGGGAAACCAAAACTAGGACTTTTGGTTAAGGTTTGAGTGAACCTTTTTGCTAGTTTTGGGTTTTGTGTCAAACTTGAGAATGGTGATGTAACGCCCGCTTTTTTTTTTCTTTCCATAAAGCGGCGTTACGTTAACATGGATAGGGCAGGTGGACATCATAATGCAGCGGAAAAACTTTAAACTTACACCTACCTGTACCTACTACCATTCCTAACATGATGACATGGGAACTTGCAATATTAACTTCATACTTAGCATCATATCATGTCATACTTAGCATCAGGTCATAGAGTCACATAAGTCATCATTCAAGCACATAAGCAGCAAAGGTAAAGTTCTAGCATAAGACGAGTAAACATATTGTCTTCTTGGCCAAGTCACTACCATACACATGCATTCTTGCCCTCCTGCTGCTTCCTTACTGTCCCCTTGTGTGATCTGCGGTATAAGGAAATAATACTATAAGCACACAGGCTTAGTAAGACTCTTTCCTACTCACTAAAATTATTCATCACTTAATAATGAGCACATGAAACATTAACATACTTGGTGCTCTACTTAGAACATAACCATCTAGGATCACTTAGCATATATTTGACATGACATGAACATAAACATAATAAACATTCTTAGCATGACATGATACATGGCATAAACCTAAACATAAATAAACATTCCTAGCATGGCATGATACATGACATAAACATAAACATAATAAACATTCTTAGCATGGCATGATACATGGCATAAACCTAAACATAAATAAACATTACTAGCATGGCATGATACATGACATAAACATAAATATAATAAACATTCTTAGCATGGCATGATACATGGCATAAATATAAACATAATAAACATTCTTAGCATGGCATGATACATGGCATAAACCTAAACATAAATAAACATTCCTACCATGACATGATACATGGCATAAACATAATACATGGCATAAACATAAACATAATAAACATTCTTAGCATGGCATGATACATGGCATAAACATAAACATAATAAACATTCTTAGCATGACATGATACGTGGCATAATCATAAACATAAGCATAAATCGTTTACTATCATGCATATTTTCTTGACATGAAATATAAGAATAAGACATTACTATCATGGCAGAATGCATAATATGAATGAATGCATGAGTCTAATGCATATACATAAGGATGCTTAACTTTTAAAATCATACTTTTAAATACTTAAACATAATCATAATATCATTGGGGGTCCCCGGCTAGTACCACATACATACATCATAAGCACACATCCCTAAGTAAATATGAGGTAGATGTTGGTGCTCCGGTTGGTTTTGATGTGATCAACCAAGTTAGGTTAGGTCATGTTGGTTTTAATCCCTCTGCTAAGTATGCAGGAACTTAGGTACGGAGGAAGTCAAGCGTAAGACGCAGTGGACGAGAAGGATTGCGCGGGGAAGTGAGCCGACGGGCTCAGTGCAATCCGAGGGACGCGGAAGCTGCGGAAGAGTACACCGGTGGAGCGAGAAGGATGTGTGCGGTGTCCGAGGGACGAGAAGCCGGGAGGAAGGACGCTCGAGGGGCGAAAGGCCAGAGTCGGGTTCGGGTGAGCCTAACTTCGGTTGGCCGGAAATCACCCAGAAGACGAAGAATCAAAAAGACTAGTCCAAGCGCCCAAAAGAAAAGAAAAAGTTATTTAGTGCCAAGGAGGATCGAACCCAAAACCTCATCGACAAACTCTAACCCAACTACCATTTGGGATAAAGAGTGATTGCACTAAAAGGTTGCCAATATTCAAAAAGACTAGTTCAATGCCCAAAAGAAATGAGAAGAACATTTGGAGCCAAGAAGGATCGAACCCGAGACATCAACGTTCCACGGTAAACCACTTACCATTTGGGATAAAGGGCGATGGCAGTAAAGTATTTCCGATATTGCTACTTAGAGATTAGAACAACCACATGGAAATTCAAACAGCCAACACGAGCGGAAAGATAAAGTTTTAATTAAAACTTTATTTCTTAAAAGATAATCTTACATTATCCTTTAATCAAATCCATTGGATGCAGTTAATCCCATCCAAGATCAACCATCCAGATTACATCCATGGATCAACGGCTAAGAGAAAAGTCATCAACAATCAACAATCCAGATTCATTCTCTTAGGCTATAAATAGACTTAGAGGTTTTGTTTTTTCTAATTCAATTCAATTTCTTTTAATTCTCTCTAAAGTCTAGTGTGCTTCAGTTGTAAGGCTTCTCCGCCACAAGGAGATTTTTTTTTGCTTTAACCGTCTTGGAAGCAACGACCAAGTTGCAACCAAGTTTCTTTTTAAATGACGAGTTCCTCCATTTCTTTATTTTATTATCCGTCTATTCACCCCCCTCTAGCCGGACCAACCCGATCCAACAAGTGGTATCAGAGCCAGGCCGCTGCAGAAGGTCTAACCGCCAACTGCAGCAAATTTTAAGATGGTTGGACCAGCAATATACCCGCCTAAATTTGAGGGGGAGTTCGTGGCATGGAAACGGAAGATGCAGGTATTTTTTACTACAGATTATGAATTATTAATTATTATGAAAAATGGCTTTGCAGCTCCCAAAGACAATGAAAGAAAGATCAAAGATCCTGATTTTTGGAACAAGAAGGAACAAATTGATGCTGTAGCAAATGGAAAGGCAGAATTTCATCTGCTGATCGTCCTCCCAGAGCAAGATGTGAACCGGATCGGTAAGTACGAATCGCCGAAGGAACTTTGGGAAAACTTCTTGGAACTTCACGAAGGAACCTCGGAAGCAAAACTTGCGCGACGAGATGTTCTTCGAAGCCGACTGACCAATCTACGGATGGAAGACGGAGAATCTGTTGCGAGATTACATGCAAAGGTAAAATAACTAATCACAAGCCTCGAAAATCTCAGAGAAAAGGTAACTAACCGCGATGCTCAAAGGTACGCTCTAAACGCGTTTCCGAGAATCCCAGAATGGACCTCGGTAATTGATGCATATTATATTTCAAAAAATCTAGAAATAAGTACTTTAGAAGAGTTGTTTTCTACTTTGGAACTTCACGAATCACGCTTTGTAGAAAAGAACAGGAAAGCTGACAATATTGTGCTAAAAACAAGGAAGATCTAACTCGACGAAGAATCTTCAGCGGATGATGAAGAAACAGCACTAGCGGTAAGAAAATTATGTAAATACATTAATACTAACCGCTCAAAAAAGGTGCAGAGAAAGAAAAAACGAACGGTCCGATGCTACAACTGCAATGAGGAAGGACACCTGAAAGATCAGTGCCCTAAACTCAAGAACCAGCCAAAGAAGAAAAAGGCACTAAAAGCCACCTGGGACGAGACCTCGTCAGATGAATCGGAAGCCGAAGAGTTCGTCGGACTTGCATTGATGGCAAGCCACCAAGACGAAGATGAAGAAAGCACCTCGGGAGAAAGCAACAATGAAGAGGAAGATCCTAACTTCGAAACCGACCCGGTAAGTGAGGTATGTCTACTTCCACCTGCTCGAATCTACTCGGTAATAAAATCAATGCTTAAGTCAATGAATAAATTGGAGATAGAAAACTCTGAGTTAAAAGAAAAATTTGGCACTGTATGCTCATCTGTTCTATCCGACCAACTGAAAATAGAAAATGAAAATTTGAAGAATTTAGTGGAGAAATTAGAAAATGATATTGCATGTTTAAGAATTAAAAAGAATTTTTATCCTGAAAATCTGAATTGGTATGTTAAAAATCATAGGGGTCAGCTCAGAAAAATTCCTAGAAATTATATTCCGCCAAAGTTTTTGATTAACCCCGTAGATGAAAATTTATTTTGGGTCCCAAAATCAATATTGAATTAATTTTTTGGTATTTATGAAAAACAAAACTGTTTCTTTATGTCCTTTATCATTTGTTTAATGTTTTTTATTTGGATCGGAGTTTACTAGAGAAAATTAATTTTATATTTTTGAGTACTTGGCATACTTATCATGAATTTATTAGGATTTTTTAATATTTGTATGAATTTAATAAAAAAAATTAAGTGAAATTTATTTTTTTTCTTCCCTATTTTTTTGTCCCATTTTTGCTGTGATCAAAGGGGGAGAATAGTTTATGTTCACGGGGAGGTTATGTATATGATTGCAAATTTTTTTCATGTTTAAATCTGTTACAATATTTTTTATTGTTTGTTGTTTATCCCTAACTAAACTTGGGTTGATGCACATCAAAAAGGGGGAGATTGTTGGTGCCCCGGTTGGTTTTGATGTGATCAACCAAGTTAGGTTAGGTCCTGTTGGTTTTAATCCCTCTGCTAAGTGTGCAGGAACTTAGGTACGGAGGAAGTCAAGCGTAAGACGCAGTGGACGAGAAGGATTGCACGGGGAAGTGAGCCGACGGGCTCAGTGCAATCCGAGGGACGCGGAAGCTGCGGAAGAGTACACCGGTGGAGGGAGAAGGACGTGCGCGGTGTCCGAGGGACGAGAAGCTGGGAGGAAGGACGCTCGAGGGGCGAAAGGCCGGAGTCGGGTTTGGGTGAGCCTAACTTCAGTTGGCCGGAAATCTCCCAGAAGACGAAGAATCAAAAAGACTAGTCCAAGCGCCCAAAAGAAAAGAAAAAGTTATTTAGTGCCAAGGAGGATCGAACCCAAAACCTCATCGACAAACTCTAACCCAACCACCATTTGGGATAAAGGGTAATTGCACTAAAAGGTTGCCAATATTCAAAAAGACTGGTTCAATGCCCAAAAGAAAAGAGAAGAACATTTGGAGCCAAGAAGGATCGAACCCGAGACATCAACGTTCCACGGTAAACCACTTACCATTTGGGATAAAGGGCGATGGCAGTAAAGTATTTCCGATATTGCTACTTAGTGATTAGAACAGCCACATGGAAATTCAAACAGCCAACACGAGCGGAAAGATAAAGTTTTAATTAAAACTTTATTTCTTAAAAGATAATCTTACATTATCCTTTAATCAAATCCAATGGATGCAGTTAATTCCATCCAAGATCAACCATCCAGATTACATCCATGGATCAATGGCTAAGAGAAAAGTCATCAACAATCAACAATCCAGATTCATTCTCTTAGGCTATAAATAGACTTAGAAGTTTTGTTTTTTCTAATTCAATTCAATTTCTTGTAATTCTCTCTAAAGTCTAGTGTGCTTCAGTTGTAAGGCTTCTCCGCCACAAGGAGATTTTTTTTTTGGTTTAACCGTCTTGGAAGCAACGACCAAGTTGCAACCAAGTTTCTTTTTAAAAGACGAGTTCCTCCATTTCTTTATTTTATTATCCGTCTATTCACCCCCCTCTAGCCGGACCAACCCGATCCAACAGCAGCGAGCCCCAACCTACTAGGGTAAGGACAGCATAGTCGGTAGTCCCAGAACCGGGGCGTTCTTAAGGTGCCCATCCCTGTTGCACAGCTTCGGTAGTGCCAGAACCGTGGACAGCATAGTCGGTAGTCCAGAACTGGGGCGTTCTTAAGGTGCCCATCCCTTGGACCCATACTTCGGTCCGGTACAAGGCCATTCATAAAGTAAAATACTTCACATGCTTCATCATTCATACATCATGGCATGCATCATTATTCATAAACATAGCATGCATCTTCATTCATAAAACATGGCATGCATCTTCATTCATAAAACATGACATGCATCTTCATTAATAAAACATGGCATGCTTACATAAAACATCATTCCGATTCCTAGTGCTTGCATGATCATGGCATCTAAGGTAAGCATTGCATTATATCCATTGCACATGATATACTTACATAGACCATTTTCCTAATCCATGGAGCTTGCATGGTCATAATACATAAGGTAAGCATTGCATTTCATCCATAAGCATGGTATCTCTCACAAACATGCATAGGTAGAACATCCATAAACATGCTACCTACTGTGCAAGTGCATGGCATAGAACATAAGACATTCATGAATAACCCTATTAAGCATGGCATAATCATACACGCATGAAACATGGTACTTAAGGTTAGGGTTATTGGTAACATAATGTCTACCACATGCTTGAATCTTTATATATATATATACTTCGTAATAAGCCATAAACCATCATTCTTCAACCCTAACTCCTTCCATACCCTATTTATCTTGCTTGGCCGAAACTTACAAGGGGGAGTTCCATCATTCAAATGACATGTAAGGTAGCATAAAGAAAAGGAACAACCATACATTACCCATAAGGCTATAAGAAGCCATTAGGGCTTATAATTAGGGTTCACCCTAACTTTTAGCCCTATTTTTCTTGCTTGGCTGAAACTTGCTTGGACCATGGGTGCATGAATAAATTCATAAAATTTCTAATTAATCATCTAACACCTTCCATACTATACCATAGGAGCCATTGGACCCCTTACTTGAGGTAAGCCCTAACTTCTTGCCCTAGAACCCTTCTTGGCCGAAACCCTTAGGGTCACAAGACCTTGTGAAAATTCACATAAATCCCTTCAACCTCCCCTTGTATCATAAGTGTACACAAGGTTCATAATTGAAGGGTTAAATCCAATTCTAGCCATGGAATCCTTTTGATGGTCCCAAACCCTAAAGGGTCTTAGGGAACTCCAAAAATTTCCAAAAATTATATTTATTCTATAAACATCATGAGAACACATTAGAAAGCATGATCAAGATTTTTAACATCATCATGGACCCAAAAACCTTAGTGGCCGAAAGTCATAGGGGTCCAAATCATGGTTTCTTCAACATCAAACCCAAACCAAACTTTATATTATGCTAAACATCAAGGAGAACTATTATACCACAGGTGAGGGAGTCTTACCTTGGTTGATCTTGATTATAGACATTAGATTTGGGAGAAGGATAAAGATCTTGTTGCCTCTTGACCACCCCTAGCGTTTGTACCCTTGTAAAAGCCTTGGATCTTGGAGATGAAGCCTTAGGTGAACCTTTTTCCAAGGGAGAATCCCCTCTTGGGGTTTCGGCTAGAGTGAGGGAGGAGGAAGAAGAAAAGTGGATTTGATGGAAGGAAAGAAGTAACTCCCATTCCCCCTCTTTATAACACATTAAGGAGTGTAAGTGAAGAGTCATGGTGTCTCTTCCCTTGGTGACTCTTCATTTTCCCTAAGCCTTAACCATAATCCACATCATTTCCTCAAAGCACTCCCTTGCTAGGTGAATTGGTTAGAGCATGCATGGTTGTACAAGAGGTCCAAGGTTCAATCCTTGGTGAATGCAGTAATTTTTCCATTTTATTTTTATTTTATTTTTCTATTATTTTGAAAATCCCTTAAAAATTCCCCCATAATTATGTTAATATTTCTCATTAAAATCACTTTATATTTCTATAAATTTTTACCTAAGATTCACCAATAATCATGATACTAGAAAGCCCATATAAGGCCCATTAGTGCCTATTTCCCCAATTTAAATGGAAAAAGCATGGATTTCTAGGTTAAAATTCGTGTTAATGTTCCTAGGTCGCTCGAAAAATTATCTAGACATGCTCAATATTTTAAAGAAATATTAGAAAAATTTTTCGGGTCGTTACAATCCACCATACCTCATGAAAGTTCGTCCTCGAACTTAGAATAGCTCCGGGTACTTGCGCCTCATCTCGTCCTCGCGTTCCCAGGTAGCTTCTTCGAACTGTTGACTTTGCCAAAGAACCTTGACTAAGGGTACTTCCTTACTCCTTAGCTTCTTGACTTCCCGATCCAAGATCTTGATAGGTCTGCTTTCATAGCTTAGGTCCTCCTGCACTTGTACTGTCTGTGGCTCGATCACTCGGTCCATATTTGGGATACACTTTTTAAGCGTTGACACATGGAACACATTATGAATGGCCGACATCTCTGAAGGCAGCTCCAGCTCATATGCCACCTTACCAACTCCTTTCAGAATCAGGTACGTCCCCACATAACGCGGACTTAGTTTTCCTTTCCTTCCCAAATCTTGTCACCCCTTTCATAGGAGCCACTTTGAGGAACACCAAATCTCCAACATTAAATTCCAGTGGTCTACGCCGGACATCGGCATAACTCTTCTGCCGGCTCTGAGCAGCCTCTATCCGTTGTCGAATATTCTATATAGCTCGGGTGGTGCTGTCAATGACATCCGTTGTGAGCCCCATTTCCTTCTTTTCACCACCCTCGTACCAACAGATCGGAGACCTACATCTCCTCCCGTACAACGCTTCATAAGGTGTCATTCCGATAGTAGCTTGGTAGCTATTGTTGTAAGCGAATTCCGCTAAGCATAGATATCGACACCAGCTCCCTTTGAAATCCAAGGCACAAGCTCGCAACATGTCTTCTAGTACTTGATTCACTCGTTCAGTTTGCCCATCAGTCTGAGGGTGAAAGGCGGTGCTAGATCGCAATTTAGTGCCGAGAGACTTTTGAACACACTCCCAAAAATGCGAAGTAAAGCGACCATCCCTATCTGAGATGATGGTCTTGGGAACTCCATGAAGTCTGATTATCTCCTTAACATATAATTGAGCAAGTTGCTCCATTGAATCCGTCATCTTGATTGCCAGGAAGTGAGCAGACTTCGTCAGCCTGTCCACAATTACCCAAATCGCATATATCCATTCGTAGTCCTGGGAAGCCCTAAAATAAAATCCATAGAGATGCCTTCCCATTTCTACTCCAGAATTGCGAGTGGCTGCAGAACTCCTCCGGGTCGCTGGTGTTCTGCTTTTACTTGCTGGCAAGTCATGCAAGTACTAACATGCTGAGCCACATCCCTCTTCATACCGGACCACCAAAACTTCTCCTTCAGATCTTGATACATCTTGGTGGATCCTGGATGCATCGAATAAGGGGTTCCGTGAGCTTCTGCCAGTATTTCCCTTCGAAGCTCCGGATCATTAGGAATACATAGACGATCCCTAAGGTAGAGTACTCCCCCTTTGGCGATATGGAAACCATCGCCCTTTCCTTCTAGGATCTCCTGTTTTATTTTCTGAAGGCTCAGATCACCATTTCTTAACTCTGAAAGTATTCTTATTACTTCTCACACAATATACATGTACCACTTTCTCCACATTACAAAATTTTTCTATTTCATGGTCATCTCTACTTTAGCTTATTCTATCTTTCCATAGTCTTCTTTCCCATATCCAAATACCTTTTCTTATTTACCAGTCATGATTTCTCAACTCTAATCACAAAAATCACATTCTTATGATCTCCGTATCTTACTTCTCTATAACCTTACTTTTAAGCAACGAGTATATAATATATTCTTTACCAAATTTCATAAAGCTAATACTATTCATTACAAAACTCTCTCTCTTCATTTATTTTCTAACAAGAATTTATAAAATATTCCTATATCAATCATTTTCCAAAATCTATACTTTATTAGATCGTTTCACCTAGTAAGTTTGTTGGACCTAGAGTTCTTACTACATTCGAGCCTTTGATAACATTAACATCTAGTTCCTTCATACAGAGTTATAGCTAAGGTCCTATTCACTGATCTCTATCACTCTTTATTTTGCATATCTATTTCCTACCCTCTCTCTCTCTTATATCAAGAATATTACTCTATTGCTACTACTATATACATCTGTTTAAAAAGTCAAATAACTTAACACCTTAACCGGTTCCTAATAGATATACTCACTAAGTCTTTATTTCATAACCACTATAATATCTTAGAATGCCTACACTAAATACTCTACTCCCTTAATACTATAGCTAATAAGTCTCCATTAATAAAGCACTATCCTCTCTTTACTCTAGGCTCATCGCTAAATATTAATATACGTCTTTCATCAACAGTACAAACTTGCTTTGGTTCACAACTCTTCTTAATTCCAGACAATCATGACACTTATACAGATAATATCCTCATTACTTACACATTCCTCCCCTCACATCTACTTGCTCTTATTTTCCAATTTACTCCGTTCCACCACCACTCAAACATTTACTATATTCATTCCACATGACTATAGCTACTTAAGTTAAATCTTCACAGATCACTCTCGCTCACTATCACTCACATATAAAAGACAAGTACAGCTAATATAAGTTATTGTTATTCCTACCCGCATATCAAATTCCAAAGTATTTGATTTAATAAAAATAAGATAAAGTATCATTCATAGTTACATAACTTAAAGTACTTTCCATCATAAGATATCATTCATATCCTAAAGTACTTTCCATCATAAGGCATCATTCATACTTGCATATTCTAAAACGATAAAACATCCTAGAAGTGCTTACTACTATAAGATACGTAAAGAGGTACTTACTTGGAAGCTGCAGGAAGAGGGCTTGATGTGTGTGTAGTGAGATGGTAACCGCTCTGATACCAACCTGTAACGCCCGCTTTTTTATTTCTTTCCATAAAGCGGCGTTACGTTAACATGGATAGGGCAGGTGGACATCATAATGCAGCGGAAAAACTTTAAACTTACACCTACCTGTACCTACTACCATTCCTAACATGATAACATGGGAACTTGGCATATTAACTTCATACATAGCATTATATCGTGTCATACTTAGCATCAGGTCATAGAGTCACATAAGTCATCATTCAAGCACATAAGCAACATTGTAAAGTTCTAGCATAAGACGAGTAAACTGTAACACCCCAAATTTGTCAATGTAAAAGCATGACAATGTATGAAAATGGTTATAATGAAATGATATAAATTTCATGCAATCGCATGTTATGAAATGTCATGAATACATGAAATATTATATTCATGAAATATTATTATCATGAAATGTTATGTGAATAATATTTATAAAATATTATGTAAATAATGTTATGAATTCAGGAAAAATATTAGAAAATATTATGAATTCATAAACATGAAATATTATGAAATTTCATGATAGACTTGGCTTAATGGGCTTTGATATGGATTAGTGCAAAAGGTGATAAAAAGGAGGGAGCAAGGATTGAACCTTGAACCTCCTAGTTGCCCTCTCCATATCTTAACCACTACACCAAGCATTGTTTCTTGTTGAGAGGATGAGAAATATGCTTGTTAAGTGTGTAAGAGTGAAGAGACATGTCTTTTCATGAGAGAAGTATAAATAAGGGAAGTTGGAATAACTTCCTCTTCCTTTGATCTTCTTCCTCACTCTTCCAAAACCGAAAACTCACTCTTCCCTTTCCTTCTCATTTTCGAAAACATACTCTAGAGATAACCCTAGGGCAATTTCAAGAAAGAAAGTCAAAGTGCCATTGCCATCTACTAAGTCCAAGGAGTCCTAGAGAAAGTTGGAAGAAGAGGATCTTCACATACCCTCCAAGTGTAGGGTACCCTACGGTTTAAAGAAATTCCAGCGCAAGGATGTAAGTATCCCCTCGCCTGCAGTATAATGGTTATGTGTGATCCTTGTTATTTTTCTTGTACAAAATTTAGGGCTTTTCACCTTTGAAAGTTTCGGCCCCCTCTTGAAGGGAGGCCTTGGTCACTTTTTATTACATGGAAAGATTCCTTGAAATTTAGGGTATGCTTATATGTTGTTTCCCTTCATGTTGTAATACCAAAAAATTGGGATTTGCACCCTTATAAGTTTCGGCCAAGCATGATAGAAATTAGGGTTTGGGGATTTTATGATTTTCTATAATGGATTCATGCTTAGGAATGTAGATCAAGTGTTTGAATATATGTTTGTATGAATATTTGATACTCCTACCTTATGAAACTAGGGTTAGGGTTTAGATGGGTTTCGGCCAAGACCTAGGAATTAGGGTTAGTGGATGCTAACCCCACTTTGAGGGTTAAACCATGTTTAAATTGTTAACATGAAATATACTAGAGGTGTTTGTAAGAATGTTTGAAGGAATGCTTAATTGGAAAACCAAACTCCTTTACTTGTGAGTTTCGGCCAACCCTAGTTCTAGGGTTGAGAAGTACCTAATGAGACCATGAAGCATGCTACTACATATGTGATGTGTATATAAATTATATGACCTATCTTATTAGGTATAAAAGCATGCCTTATAGCCATGGGGCACCTTGATGATATGAACATGATGTGTTTGATAATATGCTTAAAAAGGGTTACTCTATTGAAACTGGGATCAAGAGCACCCGAATGTGTGGTGTGTCCTAGGGGATCAAGAGCACCCGAATGTGTGGTGTGTCCCTTTGAGAAGTGATTAAGAGTACCTTTAGGCATATACATATATGAGTAATAGCATGATAAATTACTTTACTTTGAAGGTTGTGTACCCGACTCGGAAGGGGGTCGTTAAACAAATCCAATGTGCATGTTAACTGAAGGTCATGGCATTGGTAGGACGGAAGGGTCCTGCTCTAATTAGATTGGTGGCTCGCTACCCCAATTTATTAGGGAACGCGCATGATGTGGTACTACAACTGGGCCCTAGATGGAGATATTGTATTTTTAAGTACTTACCTGTATGGAACTTTTTGAAAAGCATATTTTCTCATTATGTGATGATCTTGTTCCGTAAAGTACTTAGAGATAAATTGATGTGATGTTTATGATGCTTTGATGAGATGCTTATGATGCTGATAATTCTATCTGATTATTGTGTACATGATATGATGTATCGATATGGATTTTGCGAGTAGGCCTGGATTCTTACTAAGCATGTTTTGCTTACTAGTTCATGTTGTTTTTCTTATGCTGCAGATAGCGGTAAGAAATACTTGAACTAAAGGAAGAGGCAGAGGGAAGGCTAGAGGATGTGTGTGGTGATGGCTCGGGAAAGGATGAAAGATTCTATCTACCTTAGTTTGTCTAGAATCTAACTGCTTCCGATAAAAGATTGAAATTGTATTACTATACTCTGAATATATGATGATTGTGACTACTCTACTGTTAGAGATATGGAACCTAGGTCATGTTAGATAATACTATTATTAATGTCTAATTCTTATAGTATGCATGCTCAGTAAAATGCTAGATGTTTACTATTTTCGGTTGCTTATGAATGCTTCTTTTGTATATGCTTCTTTTGCATGTATCTAAGACTAGATAACTCTTGCTATATTCTTACTTGAGATTCCATGCTATAGTGTGTTAAATGATCTTCATATTAGGTTGTAAATGCATGTAGATATAAAAGAAATGAAAAACCTTGCTTGGTAAATTAGTCTTCAATAAGCATGCTTATTACTAGTTCATGTATTGTAATTGTTTTGTTTGGATATACATGCTTAACATGATATATGAGATGAATGTATGGACCCGTAACCCCGCCTTTAGGGTAGATATAAGGACGGGCGTTACATAAACATATTGTCTTCTTGGCCAAGTCACTACCACACACATGCATTCTTGCCCTCCTGCTGCTTCCTTACTGTCCCCTTGTGTGATCTGCGGTATAAGGAAATAAGACTATAAGCACACAGGCTTAGTAAGACTCTTTCTACTCACTAAAACCATTCATCACTTAATAATGAGCACATGAAACATTAACATACTTGGTGCTCTACTTAGAACATAACCATCTGGGATCACTTAGCATATATTTGACATGACATGAACATAAACATAATAAACATTCTTAGCATGACATGATACATGGCATAAACCTAAACATAAATAAACATTCCTAGCATGACATGATACATGGCATAAACATAAACATAATAAACATTCTTAGCATGACATGATACATGGCATAAACCTAAACATAAATAAACATTCCTAGCATGGCATGATACATGGCATAAACATAAACATAATAAACATTCTTAGCATAGCATGATACACGGCATAAACATAAACACAATAAACATTCTCAGCATGGCATGAAACATGGCATAAACCTAAACATAAATAAACATTCCTAGCATGGCATGATACATGGCATAAACATAAACATAATAAACATTCTTAGCATGACATGATACATGGCATAAACATAAACATAATAAACATTCTTAGCATGGCATGATACGTGACATAAACATAAACATAAGCATAAATCGTTTACTATCATGCATATTTTTTTGACATGAAACATAAGCATAAGACATTACAGAATGCATAACATGAATGAATGCATGAGTCTAATGCATTTACATAAGGATGCTTAACTTTTAAAATCATACCTTTAAATACTTAAACATAATCATAACATCATTGGGGGTCCCCGGCTTGTACCACATACATACATCATAAGCGCGCATCCCTAAGTAAATACGAGGTAGCGAGCCTCGACCTACTAGGGTAAGGACAGCATAGTCGGTAGTCCCAGAACCGGGGCGTTCTTAAGGTGCCCATCCCTGTTGTACAGCTTCGGTAGTGCCAGAACCGTGGACAGCATAGTCGGTAGTCCAGAACCGGGGCGTTCTTAAGGTGCCCATCCCTTGGACCCATACTTCGGTCCGGTACAAGCCCATTCAGAAAGTAAAATACTTCACATGCTTCATCATTCATACATTATGGCATGCATCTTTATTCATAAACATAGCATGCATCTTCGTTTATAAACATGACATCCATCTTCATTCATAAAACATGGCATGCATCTTCATTCATAAAACATGACATGCTTACATAAAACATCATTCCTATTCCTAGAGCTTGCATGACCATGGCATCTAAGGTAAGCATTGCATTATATCCATTGCACATGATATACGTACATAGACCATTTTCCTAATCCATGGAGCTTGCATGGTCATAATACATAAGGTAAGCATTGCATTTCATCCATAAGCATGGTATCTCTCACAAACATGCATAGGTAGAACTTCCATAAACATACTACCTACTGTCCAAGTGCATGGCATAGAACATAAGACATTCATGAATAACCCTATTAAGCATGGCATAAACATACACGCATGAAACATGGTACTTAAGGTTAGGGTTATTGGTAACATAATTTCTACCACATGCTTGAACCTTTATATATATATATACTTCGTAATAAGCCATAAACCATCATTCTTCAAACCCTAACTCCTCCCATACCCTATTTATCTTGGTTGGCCGAAACTTACAAGGGGGAGTTCTATCATTCAAATGACATGTAAGGTAGCATAAAGAAAAGGAACAACCATACATTACCCATAAGGCCATAAGAAACCATTAGGGCTCATAATTAGGGTTCACCCTAACTTTTAGCCCTATTTTTCTTGCTTGGACGAAACATGCTTGGACCATGGGTGCATGAATAAATTCATAAAATTTCCAATTAATCATCTAACACCTTCCATACTATACCATAGGAGCCATTGGACCCCTTACTTGAGGTAAGCCCTAACTTCTTGCCCTAGAACCCTTCTTGGCCGAAACCCTTTGGGTCACAAGACCTTGTGAAAATTCACATAAATCCCTTCAATCTCCCCTTGTATCATAAGGGTACACAAGGTTCATAATTGAAGGGTTAAATCCAATCCTAGCCATGGAATCCTTTTGATGGTCCCAAACCCTAAAGGGTCTTAGGGCACTTCAAAAATTTCCATAAATTATATTTATTCTATAAACATCATGAGAACACATTAGAAAGCATGATCAAGATTTTTAACATCATCATGGACCCAAAACCTTAGTGGCTGAAAGTCATAGGGGTCCAAATCATGGTTTCTTCAACATCAAACCCAAACCAAACTTTATATTATGCTAAACATCAAGGAGAACTATTATACCACAGGTGAGGGAGTCTTACCTTGGTTGATCTTGATTATAGACCTTAGATTTGGGAGAAGGATAATGATCTTGTTGCCTCTTGACCACCCCTAGCGTTTGTACCCTTGTAAAAGCCTTGGATCTTGGAGATGAAGCCTTAGGTGAACCTTTTTCCAAGGGAGAATCCCCTCTTGGGGTTTCGGCTAGAGTGAGGGAGGAGGAAGAAGAAAAGTGGATTTGATGGAAGGAAAGAAGTAACTCCCATTCCCCCTCTTTATAACACATTAAGGAGTGTAAGTGAAGAGTCATGGTGTCTCTTCCCTTGGTGACTCTTCATTTTTCCTAAGCCTTAACCATAATCCACTTCATTTCCTCATAGCACTCCCTTTCTAGGTGAAATGGTTAGAGCATGCATGGTTGTACAAGAGGTCCAAGGTTCAATCCTTGGTGCATGCACTAATTTTTCTATTTTATTTTTATTTTATTTTTCTATTATTTCGAAAATCCCTTAAAAATTCCCCCATAATTATGTTTATATTTCTCATTAAAATCCCTTTATATTTCTATGAATTTTTACCTATGATTCACCAATAATCATGGTACTAGAATGCCTATATAAGGCCCATTAGTGCCTATTTCCCCAATTTAAATGGAAAAAGCATGGATTTCTAGGTTAAAATTTGTGTTAATGTTCCTAGGTCCCTCGAAAAATTATCTAGACATGCTCAATATTTTAAAGAAATATTAGAAAAATTTTTCGGGTCGTTACAATCCCCCATACTTCGTGAAAGTTCGTCCTCGAACTTAGAATAGCTCCGGGTACTTGCGCCTCATCTCGTCCTCGCGTTCCCAGGTAGCTTCTTCGAACCGTTGACTTTGCCATAGAACCTTGACTAAGGGTACTTCCTTACTCCTTAGCTTCTTGATTTCCCGATCCAAGATCTGGATAGGTCTGCTTTCATAGCTTAGGTCCTCCTGCACTTGTTCTGTCTGTGGCTCGATCACTCGGTCCATATTTGGGATACACTTTTTAAGCGTTTACACATGGAACACATTATGAATGACCGACATCTCTGGAGGCAGCTCCAGCTCATATGCCACCTTACCAACCCCTTTCAGAATCAGTTACGGCCCCACATAACCCGGACTTAGTTTTCCTTTCCTTCCCAAATCTTGTCACTCCTTTCATAGGAGCCACTTTGAGGAACACCAAATCTCCAACATTAAATTCCAGTGGTCTACGCCGGACATCGACATAACTCTTCTGCCGGCTCTGAGTAGCCTCTATCCGTTGTCGAATATTCTATATAGCTCGGGTGGTGCTGTCAATGACATCCGTTGTGAGCCCCATTTCCTTCTTTTCACCACCCACGTACCAACAGATCGGAGACCTACATCTCCTCCTGTACAACGCTTCATAAGGTGTCATTCCGATAGTAGCTTGGTAGCTATTGTTGTAAGCGAATTCCGCTAATCATAGATATCGACACCAGCTCCCTTTGAAATCCAAGGCACAAGCTCGCAACATGTCTTCTAGTACTTGATTCACCCGTTTAGTTTGCCCATCAGTCTGAGGGTGAAAGGCGGTCCTAGATCGCAATTTAGTGCCGAGAGACTTCTGAACACACTCCCAAAAATGCGAAGTAAAGCGATCATCCCTATCTGAGATGATGGTCTTGGGAACTCCATGAAGTCTGATTATCTCCTTAACATATAATTGAGCCAGTTGCTCCATTGAATCCGTCATCTTGATTGCCAGGAAGTGAGCAGACTTCGTCAGCCTGTCCACAATTACCCAAATCGCATCATATCCATTCGTAGTCCTGGGAAGCCCTGAAATAAAATCCATAGAGATGCCTTCCCATTTCTACTCTGGAATTGCGAGTGGCTGCAGAACTCCTCCGGGTCGCTGGTGTTCTGCATTTAATTGCTGGCAAGTCATGCAAGTACTAACATGCTGAGCCACATCCCTCTTCATACCGGACCACCAAAACTTCTCCTTCAGATCTTGATACATCTTGGTGGATCCTGGATGCATCAAATAAGGGGTTCCGTGAGCTTCTGCCAGTATTTCCCTTCGAAGCTCCGGATCATTAGGAATACATAGACGATCCCTATGGTAGAGTACTCCCCCTTTGGCGATATGGAAACCATCGCCCTTTCCTTCTAGGATCTCCTGTTTTATTTTCTGAAGACTCAGATCACCATTTCTTAACTCTGGAAGTATTCTTATTACTTCTCACACAATATACATGTACCACTTTCTCCACATTACAAAATTTTTCTATTTCATGGTCATCTCTACTTTAGCTTATTCTATCTTTCCATAGTCTTCTTTCCCATATCCAAATACCTTTTCTTATTTACCAGTCATGATTTCTCCACTCTAATCACAAAAATCACATTCTTATCATCTCCGTATCTTACTTCTCTATAACCTTACTTTTAAGCAACGAGTATCTAATATATTCTTTACCAAATTTCATAAAGCTAATACTATTCATTACAAAACTCTCTCTCCTCATTTATTTTCTAACAAGAATTTATAAAATATTCCTATATCAATCTTTTTCCAAAATCTATACTTTATTAGATCGTTTCACCTAGTAAGTTTGTTGGACCTAGAGTTCTTACTACATTCGAGCCTTTGATAACATTAACATCTAGTTCCTTCATACAGAGTTATTGCTAAGGTCCTATTCACTGATCTCTATCACTCTTTCTTTTGCATATCTATTTCCTACCCTCTCTCTCTCTTATATCAAGAATATTACTCTATTGCTACTACTATATACATCTGTTTAAAAAGTCAAATAACTTAACACCTTAACCGGTTCCTAATAGATATACTCACTAAGTCTTTATTTCATAACCACTATAATATCTTAGAATGCCTACACTAAATACTCTACTCCCTTAATACTATAGCTAATAAGTCTCCATTAATAAAGCACTATCCTCTCTTTACTCTAGGCTCATCGCTAAATATTAATATACGTCTTTCATCAACAGTACAAACTTGCTTTGGTTCACAACTCTTCTTAATTCCAGACAATCATGACACTTATACAGATAATATCCTCATTACTTACACATTCCTCCCCTTACATCTACTTGCTCTTCTTTTCCAATTTACTCCGTTCCACCACCACTCAAACATTTACTATATCCATTCCACATGACTACAGCTACTTAAGTTAAATCATCACAGATCACTCTCGCTCACTATCACTCACATATAAAAGACAAGTACGGCTAATATAAGTTATTGTTATTCCTACCCGCATATCAAATTCCAAAGTATTTGATTTCATAAAAATAAGATAAAGTATCATTCATAGTTACATAACTTAAAGTACTTTCCATCATAAGATATCATTCATATCCTAAAGTACTTTCCATCATAAGGCATCATTCATACTTGCATATTCTAAAACCATAAAACATCCTAGAAGTGCTTACTACTATAAGATACGTAAAGAGGTACTTACTTGGAAGCTGCAGGAAGAGGGCTTGATGTGTGTGTTGTGAGATGGTAACCGCTCTGATACCAACCTGTAACGCCCGCTTTTTTTTTTCTTTCCATAAAGCGGCGTTACGTTAACATGGATAGGGTAGGTGGACATCATAATGCATCGGAAAAACTTTAAACTTATACCTACCTGTACCTACTACCATTCCTAACATGATGACATGGGAACTTGGCATATTAACTTCATACTTAGCATCATATCATGTCATACATAGCATCAGGTCATAGAGTCACATAAGTCATCATTCAAGCACAT
The DNA here is from genome assembly GCA_024364735.1 of Boesenbergia rotunda. NCBI lineage: Eukaryota > Viridiplantae > Streptophyta > Magnoliopsida > Zingiberales > Zingiberaceae > Boesenbergia > Boesenbergia rotunda. Next base: position 50,862 of record JAGFNQ010002159.1, on the reverse strand, counting down.
AAGCAGCAAAGGTAAAGTTCTAGCATAAGACGAGTAAACATATTGTCTTCTTGGCCAAGTCACTACCACACACATGCATTCTTGCCCTCCTGCTGCTTCCTTACTGTCCCCTTGTGTGATCTGCGGTATAAGGAAATAAGACTATAAGCACACAGGCTTAGTAAGACTCTTTTCTACTCACTAAAACCATTCATCACTTAATAATGAGCACATGAAACATTAACATACTTGGTGCTCTACTTAGAACATAACCATCTGGGATCACTTAGCATATATTTGACATGACATGAACATAAACATAATAAACATTCTTAGCATGGCATGATACATGGCATAAACCTAAACATAAATAAACATTCCTAGCATGACATGATACATGACATAAACATAAACATAATAAACATTCTTAGCATGACATGATACATGGCATAAACCTAAACATAAATAAACATTCCTAGCATGGCATGATACATGGCATAAACATAAACATAATAAACATTCTTAGCATAGCATGATACACGACATAAACATAAACACAATAAACATTCTCAGCATGGCATGATACATGGCATAAACCTAAACATAAATAAACATTCCTAGCATGGCATGATACATGACATAAACATAAACATAATAAACATTCTTAGCATGACATGATACATGGCATAAACATAAACATAATAAACATTCTTAGCATGGCATGATACGTGGCATAAACATAAACATAAGCATAATTCGTTTACTATCATGCATATTTTCTTGACATGAAACATAAGCATAAGACATTACTATCATGGCAGAATGCATAACATGAATGAATGCATGAGTCTAATGCATATACATAAGGATGCTTAACTTTTAAAATCATACCTTTAAATACTTAAACATAATCATAACATCATTGGGGTCCCGGTTTGTACTACATACATACATCATAAGCGCGCATCCCTAAGTAAATACGAGGTAGCGAGCCCCGACCTACTAGGGTAAGGACAGCATAGTTGGTAGTCCCAGAACTGGGGCGTTCTTAAGGTGCCCATCCCTATTGCACAGCTTCCGTAGTGCCAGAACCGTGGACAGCATAGTCGGTAGTTCAGAACCGGGGCGTTCTTAAGGTGCCCATCCCTTGGTCCCATACTTCGGTCCGGTACAAGCCCATTCATAAAGTAAAATACTTCACATGCTTTATCATTCATACATCATGGCATGCATCTTTATTCATAAACATAGCATGCATCTTCGTTTATAAACATGGCATGCATCATCATTCATAAAACATGGCATGCATCTTCATTCATAAAACATGACATGCTTACATAAAACATCATTCCTATTCCTAGTGCTTGCATGATCATTGCATCTAAGGTAAGCATTGCATTATATCCATTGTACATGATATACTTGCATAGACCATTTTCCTAATCCATGGAGCTTGCATGGTCATAATACATAAGGTAAGCATTGCATTTCATCCATAAGGATGGTATCTCTCACAAACATGCATAGGTAGAACTTCCATAAACATGCTACCTACTGTCCAAGTGCATGTCATAGAACATAAGACATTCATGAATAACCCTATTAAGCATGGCATAAACATACACGCATGAAACATGGTACTTAAGGTTAGGGTTATTGGTAACATAATTTCTACCACATGCTTGAACCTTTATATATATATATACTTCGTAATAAGCCATAAACCATCATTCTTCAAACCCTAACTCCTCCCATACCCTATTTATCTTGCTTGGCCGAAACATACAAGGGGGAGTTCCATCATTCAAATGACATGTAAGGTAGCATAAAGAAAACGAACAACCATACATTACCCATAAGGCCATAAGAAGCCATTAGGGCTCATAATTAGGGTTCACCCTAACTTTTAGCCCTATTTTTCTTGCTTGGACGAAACATACTTGGACCATGGGTGCATGAATAAATTCATAAAATTTCCAATTAATCATCTAACACCTTCCATACTATACCATAGGAGCCATTGGACCCCTTACTTGAGGTAAGCCCTAACTTCTTGTCCTAGAACCCTTCTTGGCCGAAACCCTTAGGGTCACAAGATCTTGTGAAAATTTACATAAATCCCTTCAACCTCCCCTTGTATCATAAGGGTACACAAGGTTCATAATTGAAGGGTTAAATCCAATCCTAGCCATGGAATCCTTTTGATCGTCCCAAACCCTAAAGGGTCTTAGGGCACTCCAAAAATTTCCATAAATTATATTTATTCTATAAACATCATGAGAACACATTAGAAAGCATGATCAAGATTTTTAACATCATCATGGACCCAAAAACCTTAGTGGCCGAAAGTCATAGGGGTCCAAATCATGGTTTCTTCAACATCAAACCCAAACCAAACTTTATATTATGCTAAACATCAAGGAGAACTATTATACCACAGGTGAGGGAGTCTTACCTTGGTTGATCTTGATTATAGACCTTAGATTTGGGAGAAGGATGAAGATCTTGTTGCCTCTTGACCACCCCTAGCCTTTGTACCCTTGTAAAAGCCTTGGATCTTGGAGATGAAGCCTTAGGTGAACCTTTTTCCAAGGGAGAATCCCCTCTTGGGGTTTCGGCTAGAGTGAGGGAGGAGGAAGAAGAAAAGTGGATTGATGGAAGGAAAGAAGTAACTCCCATTCCCCCCTCTTTATAACACATTAAGGAGGGTAAGTGAAGAGTCATGGTGTCTCTTCCCTTGGTGACTCTTCATTTTCCCTAAGCCTTAACCATAATCCACTTCATTTCGTCATAGCACTCCCTTGCTAGGTGAATTGGTTAGAGCATGCATGGTTGTACAAGAGGTCCAATGTTCAATCCTTGGTGCATGCACTAATTTTTTCATTTTATTTTTATTTTATTTTTCTATTATTTCAAAAATCCCTTAAAAATTCCCCCATAATTATGTTAATATTTCTCATTAAAATCCCTTTATATTTCTATGAATTTTTACCTAAGATTCATTAATAATCATGGTACTAGAAAGCCCACATAAGGCCCATTAGTGCCTATTTCCCCAATTTAAATGGAAAAAACATGGATTTCTAGGTTAAAATTCATGTTAATGTTCCTAGGTCCCTCGGAAAATTATCTAGACATGCTCAATATTTTAAAGAAATATTAGAAAAATTTTCGGGTCGTTACAGGTGATAGATACATTTTGGAATGTATTTTTCTCAAGTAGGTATGAGTATCACAAATGTCTCCACAAAATTTGGGAATTTTCGGAGATTTGTGAAATTTCTGGCATATTTCTGAAACTCGTCAGAAAAGGCTGAAATTCTGGATTTTAGAGTATCAGTCGACTGCCCATTTGCGCAGTCGACTGGTAAAGGCTGAATTTTGTATCAGCAATTGGGTTTGTGTCCAAATGTTGCAAAACAAGTGTATGGGGGCCTAGTACACATTGTTTATGACCATTGGGGTTTAAAAGATCCAATAATTTGGATATTGTTGGAGTCTTTTTGATGTTAGGCAAAGGAGGAGAAGTGTTGGGTTTAAGTTGTTGGGAAACCAAACTTGTCTTTGCTAAAAACCCTAGGTTTGGGGGGGGGAGTTGAGATTAAGGGGGAGCGTGGTTGCTCCATTCTTGCCGTAAGGGGAACCTTGGAGAGGTTCTTAAAAAGCCTTTGTAAGTCCAATATAGGGGGAGCTTGAGAAAAGTTTTAAAAAGCCCATTTTGGTGAGAAAGTCCTAACTTGGAGGGTTAGGTGTGAAAAATCCTAACTTGGAGGGTTAGGTGTGGGATGCCTTGGGATAGGATCCATTTTTGTATTACATATGCATTATTTTGCTATTTGACTACTATCTTGTTTACCTAACTTAAACGTATCGCCAAACATCAAAAAGAAGGAGATTGTTGAGGCAATCTGTGGTCCGGAGTGACCAAGTGTTTTGATGTTTGGGCAAAGGGTTTAAGTTAGGTTTACCCTTGTGTTTTTATATGTGTATGTTGAGTGTGCAGGTTGTACAGGTACACATATCGACTTGACTGGACGGCCTCGGTGTAACGACCCGTAAAATTTTCTCAATATTTTTCTTTAAAATATTGATCATGCCTAGATAGATTCTCGAGGAATATGGGGACACTAGTATGAACCTTAGCATGATTAACCATGATTTTCGATATAGATTAAGAAGCTAAGTAATAATGGGCCTTACATGGGCCCTTCTAATACCATGGCTACTAAGGGACCTTAGGTAAAAATGTTATCATGAATGGAAATGGATTTCAGTTAGAAATATTAACATAAGCCTTAGTGGGATCTTATATGGGCCTTGGCAAAAATAATTATAAAAGTAATAAAAAGGAAGTGCATGCACCAAGGATTGAACCTTGGACCTAGTGTATCACTATGCATGTACTAACCAATTCACCTAGCAAGGGAGTACTAGTGTAAAAGGAAGAGGATTTTAGTTGAGGCTAAAGGAAGTGAAGAGTCATCAAGAGAAGAGGCACCATGCCCCTTCACTTGCCCCCTTCATTTAGTATAAAAGAGAGGGGAAGGAAAGAAACAACTTAGCACTTAAGTTATTTGTTTTCTTCTTCCACCAAAGCTCTTTCTATCCCTCTTCTTCCTCCTTCTAGCCGAAACCCACAAGGGGTTTTCCCTTGGAGAAGCTTCACAAGAAGACCTTAATCTTGGGGATCCAAGGCTTCCTACAAGGCTACAAGGGCTAAGGAGAGTTCTAGGGTCAAGAAGGTTTTCTTTTGTTCCTCTATTCAAGGTTTATAACCAAGATCAAGAAAGGTAAGACTCCCTCACCTGTGGTATAATTGTTTTCCTTGATGTTTATCATGATTTAAGTTCTTGTTTAGGATCTAAGTTGAGAAAACCATGAGGTTTGGGTTCTAGGGTTTCAGCCAAGCCTTGTATTTAGGTTTGGGGATGATGTAAACCCTCATTTATGCTCTCTAATGTTTTCTTATGATTAATAAAGGGTAAATTATGATTTGGGGAAATTTTGTAGCACACCCTAAGACCCTCTAGGGTTTCGGCCACCATCCCACCTTCATGGGTAGGGATTAGATCTAACTCTCCAAGCATGTTTATTGTGTTTTCCTATGTTACCATGGATATTAATTGTGAATGATATGAATTTTTTCATGTGTTTGTGACCCTTTAGGGTTTCGGCCAAAGTCAAGTGGTAGGGCTAGGACTTAGGGTTAGCTCCAACTATGGGGTCTAATGGTCTCCTATGACATTGTATGTAATGTATGAGCTTTTTTTTACTCATGGGACCTTTCATGTTGCTTGAATAATGGGATCTTCTCCTATTAAACATTCGGCCAAGCTCATAATCTAGGGTTTGGATTGGTTAAGGTTTCAAGGATACTTGTTTATGGTTTACTATGATGTATGTATATGTTTAAGCATGTTATAGGAATGATTATGTTACCTAAAATCCTAGTTTTATGTGCAATATATCCTGACTTGTATGTTTAGGTTATGTGCTATGTTTATTCATGAATGTTTTAAGCTCTATACCATGAACACATGTGTTATGAAGAAGGTCTCATGTTTATATAGAATGTTGCACATTTTAAGTTAAAAGCCTATGATAGAGATATGGTTAAGTAGACCTATGCATGTTCTATGTTGAATGTCATGAACCTAAGTAGTATGTATCATGTTCATATGAATTCTACCCATGCCTGCTTATGATGGATACTATGATTATGTATGCTAAGTGACATGTTCCATGTATGTAATGCATGCTTACCTTATGTACCATGATCATGCAAGCTTTATGAACTAAGATGATGTTTATGCCTTAAGGCATAATTATGTATATATGTCATGTCTTATGAATGAAGATGATGAATGAAGATAATGTTTATGCCTTTAAGGCATAATGATGTTATGAATTAAGTATGAATGATGAAATGCCAAGTATGTTTAATGTCATGCTTCATGTAACAAGATTATGTTCATGTCTTTAAGTATGCTACGTATGTTCTATGAATGATGAAGCATGTGAAGTTATTTTACTTTATGAATGGGCTTGTACCGGACCGAAGTAAGGGTCCAAGGGATGGGCACCTTAAGAACGCCTCGGTTCTGGACTACCGTAGCTGTCCAAGGTTCTGGGACTACCGTAGCTGTCCAACAGGGATGGGCACCTTAAGAACGCCTCGGTTCTGGAACTACCGTAGCTGTTCCTACCCTAGTTGGTCGATACTAGCTACCTCGCACTTACTTAGGGATGCACGCATATGATGTATGTATGTGGTACAAGCCGGGGCCACCCATGATGTTATGATTATGTTTAAGTATTTATAATTATGGTTTTCAAATAAGTATCCTTATGTTATATGCATTTGACTCATGCATCCATTCATGTTATGCATCTACTCCATGTTAAGTATTTTATATGTTTATGTCTATGACAAGAACTGTGCCATGTTAAGTATTTCATATGTTTATGATTATGACAAGAACCATGTCATGTTAAGTATTTCATATGTTCATGTTTCATGTTAAGAACCATGACATGTTAAATGTTCCATATGCTTATGTTTTATGTTAAGAACCATGCCATGTTAAGTATTTTGTATGCCTATGTTTTGTATCAAGAACTTCTATATGTTAAGAATGTTATATGTTTACGTTATGCGATGTATGGTTTTAGTGAGTAGGAAAGGGTCTTACTAAGCCTATGTGCTTATAGTTTTACCTTCTTATACCACAGATTAAGCAAGAGGATATTAAGGGAAGCAACAGGAAGGGCTAGAGTGTGTGTGTGGCAGTGACATGACACAAGAAAAAGAAAAAGCTTTTAATATTTATACTTTGTCACATGTCCTATATTTTACATTTTCCTCTTAAGTCTCATGCTATACTTATGATGATTTTGTCTAAAAATACACTTGCTACTTATGTTGCTTATGGATGACTTATGTGATTTTTATATCATGATGCTACGTATGATGTTAATATGCTAAGTTACCATGTCACCATATTTAGGAATGATAGTTAAGACATGTATGCATGATTCAAGTGTTAGCTGCATGTATGTATTATGTTTTAAATTATTCCGCTGCATTACGATGTTCATATGTCTATATGTTTGTTAGCATAACGCCGTCCCTGTCCCACACCGTAAGGTCTGGGGGAAAAGACGGGCGTTACAGGTTGGTATCAGAGCAGTTGCCATCTCATTACACACACATCAAGTCTTCTTCCTGCAGCTTCCAAGTAAGTACCTTTATGCATATCTTATTTTCCTTTATGATGCTAGAATATGAAGTATGGATGATACCTTATGATTCTAGAGTATGCAAGTATGAATGATATCTTATGGTAGAAAGTACTTTTAGGATATGTAATATGAACGATACTTTACCTTATTTTTATGAAATCGAATACTTTAGAATGTGATATGCGGGTAGGAATAAAAATAAATAAATAAATTAATTAATTAATAAATTTATTGTAACTACTAAAGTAAAGGAAACCGATTTTTGTGTGCTTCTCTCTGTATATATTTGTGAATTGAAAAAAAAAACTAGTTTTGGACTGGTTTTGGTCCGTTTGTACTGACTATGTTGTTTTTTTCAATTCCAGATGTTGCATGAGATCTGCACCACGAATTGTTGCTATGAGCGGTGTCGTGAGCTAATGGAGCAAATAGAAGAAGTTGATTATAGTCCGGTCCTCGGAATCCAAGGCAATATGGAAAAATTGGACCGACTATTTTGGAAACTCGAGCAGGAAGAGTTTTCAATCATGGATGACTATAGAATTGGAGCATTGATTCGTTCATTGCCAAAGCGTGCGAGAGAAGTTGCTTACCAAATATGGGGGCAGCACAAATGTCAGATCTCATATACTGAGTTATGTAAGCAGCTTCTTCGCCATGAGTTCCCAGAAGATCTGGGAGATTCTGAGGAAGATCCTGAGATTCTCGAGAATGATCTCGAGATGCTCGAGGAAGATCACGAGATGTTCGTGGAAGATCCAGAGATGTTCGAGGAAGATCCCGAGATGCTCGAGGAAGATCCCGAGATGCTCGAGGAAGACCCCGAGATGATCGAGGAGGATCCTGAGATGGATGAGGAGGATCCGATAGAATCTGTAGAAGATCCCGAGACTGGCCGAGTAGAGATGAACGAAAGAGTGATAGCCACTGCCATAATATTTTTTATTATGGGAATAATGTCAACCTATCTAGTTCATTAAGTTCGGTTAGTTGTTGTATATGAATTTATAAAGTCTAATAAATAAAGTTGTGTTAAAATGGTGATCCGAGTCTTCAGAGAATCAAGCAGGAGATCCTAGAAGGAAAGGGCGATGATTTTCGTATCGCCGATGGGGGAGTATTATACCTTAGGGATATCTATGTATCCCTAATGATCCGGAGCTGCGGAGAGAAATTTTAGCAGAAGCTCACGGAACCCCTTATTCGATGCATCTGGGATCCACCAAAATGTATCAAGACCTAAAGGAAAAATTCTGGTGGTCTGGTATGAAGAGAGATGTGACTCAGCATGTTAGCACTTGCCTGACCTGCCAACGAGTGAAGGCAGAACACCAGCGACCCGGAGGAGTTCTGCAACCACTTTCAATTCCGGAATGGAAATGGGAAGATATCTTTATAGATTTCATTACAGGGCTTCCCAGGACTACGAACGGATATGATGCGATATGGGTAATTGTGGACAGGTTGACGAAGTCTGCTCACTTCCTAGCAATCAAGATGACTTATTCGATTGAGCAACTGGCTCAATTATATGTTAAGGAGATAATCAGACTTCATGGAGTTCCCAAGACCATCATCTCAGATAGGGATGGCCGCTTTACCTCACATTTTTGGGAGTGCGTCCAGAAGTCTCTCGGCACTAAACTACGATTCAGTACCGCTTTTCACCCTTAGACTGACGGGCAAACTGAATGAGTGAATCATGTACTGGAGGACATGTTGCGGACTTGTGCCCTGGATTTCAAAGGGAGTTGGTGCCGATATCTATGTTTAGCGGAATTCAATTAGAATAATAGCTACCAAGCTACTATCGGAATGACACCTTATGAAACCTTGTACGGGAGGAGATGTAGGTCTCCAATCTGTTGGTACAAAGGTGGTGAAAAGAAGGAAATGGGGCTCAAGACGGATCTCATCGATGACACCACCCGAGCGATACAGAATATTCAGCAACGGATAGAAGCTGCTCAGAGCCGGCAGAAGAGTTATGCGGATGTCCGACGTAGACCCCTGGAATTCAATGTTGGAGGTTTGGTATTCCTCAAAGTGGCTCCTATAAAATGGGTAACCAGGTTCGGGAAGAAAGGAAAACTAAGTCCGCGTTATGTGGGACCGTACCCGATCCTGAAAAGAGTCGGCAAGGTGGCATATGAGCTAGAGTTGCCTCAAGAGATGTCGGCTATCCATAACGTGTTCCATGTGTCGATGCTCAAGAAGTGTATTCCAAACACAGATCAAATGATCGAGCCGCAGACAGTACAAGTTAAGGAGGACCTAAGTTTTGAAAGTCGACCTATCCAGATCTTGGATCGGGAAATCAAAAAGCTAAGGAACAAGGAGGTACCCTTAGTCAAGGTCCTATGACAAAGTCAAAGGTTCGAGGAAGCTACCTGGGAACGCGAGGACGAGATGAGACGCAAGTACCCGGAGCTATTCTAAGTTCGAGGACGAACTTTCACGAGGTATGGGGGATTGTAACGACCCGTAAAATTTTCTTAATATTTTTCTTTAAAATATTGATCATGCCTAGATAGATTCTCGAGGAATATGGGGACACTAGTATGAACCTTAGCATGATTAACCATGATTTTCGATATAGATTAGGAAGCTAAGTAATAATGGGCCTTACATGGGCTCTTTTAATACCATGGCTACTAAGGGACCTTAGGTAAAAATGTTATCATGAATGGAAATGGATTTCAATTAGAAATATTAACATAAGCCTTAGTGGGATCTTATATGGGCCTTGGCAAAAATAATAATAAAAGTAATAAAAATGAAGTGCATGCACCAAAGATTGAACCTTGGACTTAGTGTATCACTATGCATGTACTAAGCAATTCACCTAGCAAGGGAGTGCTAGTGGAAAAGGAAGAGGATTTTAGTTGAGGCTAAAGGAAGTGAAGAGTCATCAAGAGGAGAGGCACCATGCCCTTTCACTTGCCCCCTTCATTTAGTATAAAAGAGAGGGGAAGGGAAGAGACAACTTAGCACTTAAGTTATTTGTTTTCTTCTTCCACCAAAGCTCTTTCTCTCCCTCTTCTTCCACCTTCTAGCCGAAACCCACAAGGGGTTTTCCCTTGGAGAAGCTTCACAAGAAGACCTTAATCTTGAGGATCCAAGGCTTCCTACAAGGCTACAAGGGCTAAGGAGAGTTCTAGGGTCAAGAAGGTTTTCTTTTGTTCCTCTATTCAAGATTTATAACCAAGATCAAGAAAGGTAAGACTCCCTCACCTGTGATATAATTGTTTTCCTTGATGTTTATCATGATTTAAGTTCTTGTTTAGGATCTAAGTTGAGAAAACCATGAGGTTTGGGTTCTAGGGTTTCGGCCAAGCCTTGTATTTAGGTTTGGGGATTATGTAAACCCTCATCTATGCTCTCTAATATTTTCTTATGATTAATAAAGGGTAAATTATGGTTTGGGGAAATTTTGTAGCACCCTAAGACCCTCTAGGGTTTCGGCCACCATCCCACCTTCATGGGTAGGGATTAGATCTAACTCTCCAAGCATGTTTATTGTGTTTTCCTATGTTACCATGGATATTAATTGTGAATGATATGAATTTTTCCATGTGTTTGTGACCCTTTAGGGTTTCGGCCAAAGTCAAGTGGTAGGGCTAGGACTTAGGGTTAGCTCCAACTATGGGGTCTAATGGCCTCCTATGGCATTGTATGTAATGTATGGGCTTTCTTTTACTCATGGGACCTTTCATGTTGCTTGAATAATGGGATCTTCTCCTATTAAACTTTCGGCCAAGCTCATAATCTAGGGTTTGGATTGGTTAAGGTTTCAAGGATACTTGTTTATGGTTTACTTGTTAGTAATATGAGAGAAGTGTCCTAAGGCAATCGCCTTATGATTGTAAATATTTATTTTAATAAATGAAAATTCACTATTTGAGTATACATGTTTGTGTGTTTGATTGGGATCTTAAACTCATTTACTGAATGTCCGCAATACAATTCACAGCATGAGAGAATTTGTGATGAATTCACAACTAGTGATTATCTCTACATGTGCAATTGTGAAGTATTAAAAATATCCCTAGTCGATGAATTGATAAACACGGACACTATCAATTCTGTTGAGACTAGCATGGGTTATTCTCTAATCAGCTGATTCTCACTGGCTGGTGACATTGGGATGTCCGGAGATAAACATGAATGCTAGTTAAGGAAACTAGTTCATTGGAGTGACTGACTGTAAAACTTCACATGGTAGTCTATATATAGACATGTCAGTGAAGTTCTTACTGTAGCCTAAGTGCGATGTTCCTTTGACTTGCGGTGTTCAAGTCATCTTGGTCATGGAGACCTATACTTTAACATCTTAAGCAAGCATCTCCAAGGAGGTGTGGACCCAGGATGGTTGGGTATAAGCCGAAGTGCCCGAAGATCTTTGAACAGCCTACAAAGGATTCACCACTCCTTGCGAGGAGATGTATACCCAGGCCTATCGTCGGATTGTTACTCAAAGCCTCTGACCAGAGCATGTCATGTTTAGAGTATGAGTCTCTTAAATACATGAGAGTAATTAGAAATCCAAAGGACGAGAGAACGTTACTTGGGCTAGGTGTGACGTAGTCAGCCTAGTGGGGACTGACACACTCAGACCATGTCCTGAACCAAGTGGGTATAAGATGGTGAAGGGAATGAGGCACGATTCATTAGAGCTGCTGAAGGGTTTTAGAATTATTTCAGGAGTCAACCGTTGATCTTTCGATTAATTGGGGGTCATGATGTACTACTAGGTGTCACTCATGATCGTTCTATAATTGGTTGATTATAGACGGCCAACATAAATCGAAAGCCTATTTAGTCACACGCACTACGAGTAATCCGAGGGATTTAAAACGAGTTGAAAATTGGATTTTCCGATCAAGAGAAATAAGTCGAATCTGAATTAATCAGAGGCGCAATGGAAGCTTAAAATGGCTAAGTCTTTTGAAGGCTTATTGGGCGAATTAAATGAGTTTAATTCACGAGGGTTTGGCTTGGTGTGGCCGGCCAAAGAGGGTGCCCACCCTCTTTGGTTTGGCCGGCCACTACAAGGAGAGAAAACCAATTTATTTGGTTTAAATTATAAAATAAATCAAGCGTGATTTGTTTTATAAAATTATGGATAAATAAATCTATATAAAAAAATTTATATAAAGAGATTTATATAAAGAAATTTATATAAAGAAATTTGTAGAAATTTATTCTTTTTTATGGAAATTAAAATGAACCATGGATCGGTTTATTTTAATTTTATAAAATCAATTATGAATTGATTTTTCCATGATAAGTAAAATTTATAAATTTCTTGTAAATTTTATTCCATAATTAAAAAGAGAGATGTATTTGTTTTATTATAAAGTTAGTTATAATAAAACTAGGCATAACGGAATAATTCACAAGAAAATTTATAAGATAAATTTCTTATGAAAATTTATTCCATTAATTCCGTTAAAGGGGAGACTTGGCAAGGGAGAGGATACTATATAAAGGAACCAAAGGCAAGCCTTGAAGCCCAATCAATTAATCAAGAGATTAAGAAGCTCTCTCTCTCTCTCTCTCCCTTATTCTCCCTCTCTCTCTAGGGCCGGAGCATCCCCCTCTCTCTCTCTAGGGCCGGCGCACCCCCCTCTCTCTCTCTAGGGCCGGCGCACCCCCTAGGGCCGGCGCCATCTTCCCTAGCCGTGAGCCACCACCAAGACGAAGCGGGTCGCGTCTTCTTCCTCCCTTCACGGAATCTTGATTCCGTTACTTGGTGGTTAGTTTCTATCTTTTCTCTCTTGATATTCTAGTTGTGCATTTGGAGAATCTAGTAGTTCTCGTCGGCACAAAACTCGTGGCTTTGCGAAGTCATCCCGAAGAGAACTCGGCGTGGACGCGAATAGAGGCGGAGCTTCCAAGGGACGCTACGGTTGGATCTCGTCCCTTCGAGTTACGCGAGGTACTAAGTAAATTAGTTTACTTTTCGCAAAATTTTAATTTATGATCATGTCCACACATCATAAGGTCGCATGCTAGATACGTGGTTAAAAATAATTTGAGAAATTATTTATGCTAATTCTTCCGCTGCACGTAAATATTTAAAAATTTACGAACCCGTATCCTTGTCAACATGCACCCGGTCCCAACAGTGGTATCAGAGCCGGTTAGTGTTCGACATAATCATATAATTGTTTTGCGGAACACTTTGTCATGATCTCAATTTTGGAAAATTTTTCAATTATGGAAACTTTCCAATTATAATAAATTTTAGATTTAGGAATTTCAAAGTTTGGAAATCCTCATGAAATTTCGCAAACTTTTGAAATTTTCTAGTTTCTGAGATTTTATAATAATTGTGAAAACTTCCCATCTTTGGAAACTTTCCAATTTTGGAAATTTTTCTAATTTTAGAAATTTTCCAATTTTGGAAATATGTAAGTTTTCTTTGTAACAGAAACTTACAATTATTCTGAAAACCAATTTATGAAATCTCGCAATTTTGGGCACTTTCTTTTAAGAAAGTCTAGACAAATTCATGGACAGTTAATTGACAATTAAATTTGAATTGGTCTTTAAATTGACAACAAAATTCTTTATTTTGGATTGAGCCTCGGGGAGCCGTCCAATTTAATGCTAGTTGTTGTAATTTAATTTCCCAATTTTTAATTGAAATTGTCATGTTTGATTTGGATTGAGCCTCGGGGAGCCGTCCAATTGGATTTACAACAAATTATTTTTCTTTGGGTATCTGAGCCTCGGGGAGCCACCCTTAGAAAATGATTTGTTGTAATTAATTAAATCCATGAATAAAATATGATTTAAGATGTGATGCTCTTACATATTGTTGTCTCCAAAATTAATTAGGAAAATGGTTTCCTATAGAGTTTTCTTAAATGAGATTTTCATGAAAATAATATGTCGTTGAATTAAGGGAATTGCCTCTTAATTTAATAAGATTTGATTTAGAGAAATCAAAGTCTTAAACATATTATTTCCGAAATTGATTATGACAATTTAGGAAATTGTTTCCCAAAACAATTCCTTTAATAAAGTATGAAATTAGAATGAGGAAATCCGGTTCCTAATTCAATTCATGAGACTTGATAAATTAAGTCACATACATACTTTATTAAGGAAATCGTTAGTCATGACATAATCATATGTCATGAATGTGCTTAGAAAAGATGAGACCCAAAACCCCTTACAAAATATTAAGGCTAACACCTTCCATTAATATGGTTAGAACCGGAGTTTTGTTTCTCGTTTGGGTTGATGGACACATCCATGCCCGACTTGAACCTCAACATGTTAAAACCATGGAATTAGTTTATGAATAATATAGTTGGAGTCAGAGGTCAATCCTTAGTTTTGGTTGTTGGACACATCCAAGCCTGACTAAACGGTTGAATGAGCTCCAACCATATTAAAACTATTTCTTGATTAATGGGTCAGCCTTAAGCTTGGAGCATCGATTTGTTGTGCCACAGCCAAGGTCGATGTAAAGAGAGGTGCAATTGGGTGCTATGTATAATGTTACATACTTGTTAATGAGTTAACAACCCAATGATTTATGCAAACATTCAATTAGTTGATAGCATAAAGTGATAGTTACATATATGTGATATGTAATCGGTGTAATTACCTACCTTCATAGCTAAGAAAAACATGATGGCCACAGTCATGGTTGTTCTTATCTATGGTTGGATATCAACCTATTTGGAGATGTTCCTACGATCTCCCGAATTGATAAAAAGGGTTATTCAATTTGAAAAATAAATAGGATTTTATTTATGTATGTTGATACATTCTTTAATCATTCTTCTCATATAAGCTCAATTTGTATTTCTAGGATAATCACTCGATCATGTCTTCTCTAAACTTGCGTTCCATTTTGGACACCAATAAACTGACTGGGCCAAACTACATGGACTGGCTTCGAAACCTAAGGATAGTCCTTAAGGCAGAGAAGCTTGCTTATGTCCTTAAAGATCAACTTCCCACCCATCCTCCAGAGAATGCAACTCCAGACCAATTGTTGGCCTATCAGAAACATGTGACCGATTCTGAACTTGCGAGTTACATCATGCTAGCCTCTATGGTACCTGAGCTGCAAAAGCAGCATGAGCATATGGATGCTTATACCATCATCTTCCATCTTCATGAGTTGTTTGAAGAGCAGGCGAGATCCGAAAGGTTCGAAGTCTCCAGACTCCTCTTCAACACTAAGATGCAGGAAGGCACTTCTGCCTCGCAGTTTGTGTTAAAGATATTGGGGTACATTAAGCGACTGAGCGCACTCGGTTTTGCAATGGATCATGAACTAAGTATTAACTTAATTCTGAGTTGTTTGCCCAAGAGTTATTCACAATTTGTGATGAACTATCGGATGAACAAACTAGAGACCACCATTCCTGAGTTGCTCAACCTATGTGCTTATAGTTTTACCTTCTTATACTGCAGATCAAGCAAGAGGATATTAAGGGAAGCAGCAGGAAGGGCTAGAGTGTGTGTGTGGCAGTGACATGACACAAGAAAAAGAAAAAGCTTTTAATATTTATACTTTGTCACATGTCCTATATTTTGCATTTTCCTCTTAAGTCTCATGCTATACTTATGATGGGTTTGTCTAAAAATACACTTGCTACTTATGTTGTTTATAGATGACTTATGTGATTTTTATATCATGATGCTACGTATAATGTTAATATACTAAGTTACCATGTTACCATGTTTAGGAATGATAGTTAAGACATGTTTGCATGATTCAAGTGTTAGTTGCATGTATGTATTAAGTTTTAAATTATTTTGCTGCATTACGATGTTCATATTTCTATATGTATGTTAGCGTAACATCGTCCCTGTCCCACACCGTAAGGTCTGGGGGAAAGGACGAGCGTTACACTCGGTACGGTGAAGGGCGTCATGGAGACAAGCTGGAGGCTTGTGTGCACCCGAGGGACCTTGGAGAGCTGGGACGATGAGCTGAGGGGCACTGACTTCGAGGCATGCATGAAGGATGGCATGGAGGCAAGCTGGAGCCTTACGTGCATCTGAGGGACGGGAGCCGAAGATGAAGAGGGCGCGAAGGCAATAGTCGAGGCTGCGGATGAGGAGTCGGTCGAGTTGTGAGGGTACGAGTGCTATGTGATTGTACTCGGGAAATCCTAGGATTTGAGTGCGGAGTGGAATGTACTCAGGAAGTGTAACCTTAGGTGGGTGAGTGGACCAGTCCACTAGCCTAGGGGCAGTCGACTGATGAAACTCACAGAAGGGTCTCAGCCTGGGACCAGTCGACTGCCCTGGGGGCAGTCGACTGGTAGGTGGCTGGTGAGTTAGCTGAGAATTCGAACGTTGGGGTGCAACGATAGAATTTCAGTGGCACCAGTCGACTGCCCTAGGGGCAATCGACTGGTAGGGAGGGTTTCAGCCCGAGTCCTATTTAAAGAGGGCTTCGTGGTGGCTGAGATTCTTGACGAATCTTGTCTTGGTTAAAGGCAAGATAGTAGTCTTTGTGCTCAGAGGTTTCCTTGAGATTGTGGCGAGGTTTCTACACCCACAAGGAGCGACGAGAGCTAGCCGGAGGTTATCCGAGGATTGATCCACCGACGGATTCTTGGATTAGTCACCCGTCCGGGGTGGATACCAAGTACATCTTCCATGTTAGCATTGGTTAGTGTTTGTTTTATTGTTTATTGTATATTCCGCTGTGCATCTAACCGTGTAGGAAGAAAGGGGTTCGAAAAATGCTATTCACCCCCCTCTAGCACACCGAAACCGATCCATCATACCCTTGGATTAATTCATCAACTATCAACATGGTTTCAAGCCAGCATGGGGTATATATAGGGCTACGATAGGGACCATAAGGAAGAGTTGGATCTTGGCCTGCTAATGGATCAAACCCGGTCCATTAATGAGGATCCATTCCACCAAAGGATTCCCATTGAATTTCCTCACCAACCTCCGTATTTACATATGAGCTCCACTTATTATGAGTCATCAATCCCCCCCGTGTTTATGATCTCGAATGCTCGTTAATTAATTAAATTACTGACAATTTAGATTAATTAACCTCTGGGTCCTTGACTAGTACCACTCAACTTTATCATCGTGCCGGATCAAATCCACCTGCAGGGTTAGCACGATGAACCTTTTGAGCACATCAAGGGGGCATCATCATCCTGACTCACCAGGACATGGATTCCATCAATAATCATCGACACATCATATTATTAATATTATCTCCCAACTTACCGGGCCTATCGAACTAGTAGAATAAATCTTGCACATTGGTAAATCAAAGAAATAATAATTAATAATATATGCCCGATATTATTTCGGGATTAAGGGATCGTACTCCATAATTTAAACTGAGGTCCTATCCATTTATTGAGTCAGTACAAATTGGATAACCTCGGGTTTCGGTCCTGCTCAATGTACGCATAGCACACTAGTGTAATTCTATGGTCAAGACCAACCACACCTAATTACACTACAACTATCTCGATGGATTGTCCAATTCTATCTCGGTTGTGGGCCTTTTATTTATACAAAGCAAGGAACTGATAACACGATCTTCCGTGTGACACCACACAACATGTTATCTACAATGCAAAGTAATTGGACTTTATGCGTGTACTAATGTAAACAAACACCTAGTGTAGTTGTGATTCTCTTTTCAAAATGATGATGTTTATAGCAATGTCTTTTAGTATACACATTTAACAACATGATCTTCTGTATAACACCACACATCATGTTATCTACAATGTAAAGTATAAGACAATATGGACATACTAATATAAACATGCAAACAGTGATCTTGTGATTCTCTTTCAAAATGTAGATGCCCATACAAAAGGCAAGGCTTTTATTATACATCCTAACAATCAGTTCCTTGTACAATATAAGTAGTGGATCACAACAAAGATGGTTTTGGACAAACCATTGACATGGTTGTAGTGTAATTTGGTATTAGTCTATCTTGACCATAGAAATATTGATCATGTCTAGATAATTTTTTGAGGGACCTAGAGATATTAGTACGAACCTTAGCCTAGAAATCCATGATTTTCTCATTTAAATTGAGAAATTTAGTACTAATGGGCCTTATATGGGCTCCAAAAATGGGTTTTAATTAGGTAGAATTTACTATAAATATAAAAGAATTGTAATTAGGAATTTTAGCATGATTATGGGTGAATTTTAGGGAATTTTCGAAAATAAGGAAAAATAAAATAAAAAGAAAATAAAAATAAAGTGCATGCACCAAGGATTGAACCTTGGACCTAGTCTACAACCATGCATGCACTAACCAATTCACCTAGCAAGGGAGTGCTAGTAGGGAATGAAGTGGATTTTGGTTAAGACTTAAGGAAAATGAAGAGTCATCCACCATGACTCTTCACTTGCCTCCTTAAAGTGGTATAAAGAGAGGGCATGGGGGGTTACTTCTCTTCTTCCACCAAGTCCACCCTTCTCCCTTTTCCTTCTTCATTCTAGCCGAAACTTCAAGGGGGAGTTTCCCTTTGGAAAGCTTCACAAGAAGGTCCCTCTTCCAAGATCCAAGGCTTTTTACAAGAGTGCAAAGGCTAGGAGTGGTCAAGAGACAACAAGGTCTTCAACCTCCTCCCTATCTAAGGTCTATAACCAAGATAGTCTAAGGTAAGACTCCCTCACCTGTGGTGTAATGGTTTTCCTTGATATGGTTATGATCTAAGTTTTTGGTTGAGATCTAAGTTGAGAAATCCATGAAAGAGGACTTCTAGGGTTCGGCCACTTTATGTTTCCATGGCTAGGACTAGTGTTAACTCTCTAATGATGATTCTTATGTCTCCTTATGATGTAAGTGATGTTAGTGGTGATTCATGTGAATTTTTACATGTGCAATGGCTCCTCTATGTTTCGGCCAAGACCTTTAACTCATGGATGGAACTTGATCTAACCATCCAACAGGTTTAATTTGTTTCCCTACGACATGATGGATAGTAATTGGGTTTTATAAAGATTTTTCTATGAATTTCATGGGCCTTTAGGTTTCGGCCAAGGGCTAATCTAGGGCTAAAGGAATAGGGTTAGCCCTAATTATGGGATCAAAGGTTTTTCTATGGCATTTTATGTTTGTATGAGATGTTATTGGTGGTCTATATGTATTTTCCATGGACCTAGGGCTCCTTAGGGTTTCGACCAAGGCCCTAACCTAGGGCTAGGGTTGGGTTAAGACCACAAGGATGCATGTTTATAGGGTACTAAGATGTATGTATATGGTTAAGTATGTTGGAAGAATTTTATGTCAACCAAAACCCTAGCTTATGGGTCATGACTTGTATGATAAGCCATTTGTTATGATGATTCATAAATGCTTAGACCATGTGCCATGAACCTAAGGAAATGTATCATGTATGAAAGGACCTAGGCATGTTTTCCTATGTATCATGACCATGAATGTTTTTATGAATTAAGATGCTAGTTATGTAGGTATGCCATGATTTATGAATAGTATGTATGTATGCTATGATTTATGAATGATATGTATGTATGTCATGTTCATGGATGAAAATGATGAATGAAGTTAAGTTTCATGCCTTCGAGGCAAAATGATGATATGGAATGAAAATGATGAATGAAGATAAGGTGTATGCCTTCAAGGCATAATGATGATGCTAAGCATTAAGAATGAATGATTATGCTATGTATGTTTATGAATGAAGAAGCATGTGAAAGTATTTTATTTTATGAATGGGCTTGTACTGGACCTAAGTAAGGTCCACGGTTCTGGACTACCGATGAAGCTATCCACGGTTCTGGACTACCGATGAAGCTGTCCACGGTTCTGGACTACCGATGAAGCTGTCCACGGTTCGGGGACTACCGATGAAGCTGTCCTTACCCTAGTAGGTCGAGATTAGCTACCTCGTATTTACTTAGGGATGCGCGCATATGATGTATGAATGTGGTACAAGCCAGGGCGCCTATGATGTTATGATTATGTTTAAGTATTCAAAAGTATGATTTTAAACTAAGCATCCTTATGATATATGCATTTGCTCATGCATCCATCCATGTTATGCATTATGTTTATGATAAGTATGCTTATGCAAAGTAAGTTTATGCAAGGTACGTTAATGTAAAGCATGTTTATGCAAATAATTTTATTTATGTTTATGTATGTTCATGCTAAATTATGATGCCATGATTTTATCTATGTTCATGCTAAATTATGATGCCATGATTTTATTTATGTTCATGCTAAATTATGATGCCATGATTTTATTTATGTTCATGCTAAATTATGATGCCATGATTTTATCTATGTTCATGCCTGATTATGATACCATGATGATATTTATGTTCATGCTAAATTATAATGCCATGATTTTTATTTATGTTCATGCCAAATTATGATGCCATGATTTTATTTATGTTCATGCTAGACTATGATGCCATGATGATATCTATGTTCATGCTAAATTCTGATGCCATGATTTTATTTATGTTTATGCTACAACGATGATGCCATGATTGTGTAGATGTTCATGATAAGAAGTATGCTATGATATGTAGGATTGAAGCATTATGTTCATGTTTATACGACGTATGAATTTTTGTGAGTAGGAAAAGAGTCTTACTAAGCCTCCGTGCTTATAGTCTTATTTTCTTATACCGTAGATCAAGCAAGAGATTTCTAAGGGAAGCAGCAGGAGATGCAAGAACATGGGTGTGTAGTAATGACATGGCCAAGAAACCCTCTCCTTTCACTTATTGCATGTTTTGTGATCTGACAATGCTTATTTTGGTTTATGCTCGACTTATGATAGTTATGCCTAAGAAACAACCCACTATTCGTGAAGTTATGGATAAACTACTTGCTACCTGAAATGCTTATGAATAAGTCATGGAAAGTTGATATCATGATGCTATGCATGCTGGTAATATGTTACCTGAAATGCTTATGAATAAATTATGGAAAGTTGATATCATGATGCTTGGTATGCTGGTAATATGTTACGCACAATGTCACCATGTCCATGAATGATAACCCAAACATGTGTATATGATTTAAATAATAGTTATTCCGCTGCATTAAGATGTTTTATATGCACATGTATGTTTAGCGTAACGCCGCTTTATGAAAAAAAAAACGGGCGTTACAAAAAAGTCACTTCTCTCTTCTAGGGTTTCGGTGCAAGGCAAGGACGAAGAGTTGGTGGTCTTGGTAACTTCGTTTCTTGGAAGATCGTCACCCACACGACGTACAAGAAGAGGATAGGACATACGATTGAAGATCGCGAGGTAATCAAGAGGTATAATTCTTGTTTGGTTCCTTCTTGTTCTTGTTTATATTGTATGTTGATTATTATAATTGACCCCGAAGATAAATACAAAAATCGGTGATCAATTCATCGTCTATTCCGCGGCTAATCGATTACTTGAACAACAAGATTGTTCAAGAGATCACTCGTATCGATTAGTACGATGATGAAACGGTCGCTTGGGAAATTTCTTTCCATCCAAATTTGTTTTAATCAATAGAATTTTAATCCGGGGACATGGAGAGGATTCCAATGCATAACCAAAACCAACAGTCCAACCTTGATTCGTCTCTACTTCTGTTCGTAGTCCTCGCTCGGCTAAGACTCCGTTGCCCGATCCCCAACCAGGACATCTTGCTCAGTCCATCGGACCTAGACTTCATGCCCAGCTTCACTCACCAGGGCTTTGTCCACCTAGCTTCACTCATTAGGACCTAGCTTCACTCACCAGGATTTCTTCACCTAGATTCACATACTAGGACCCAACTTCACTCACTAGGATTTCTTCCACCTAGCTTCACTCACTAGGATTTCGTCTACCTAGCTTCACTCACTAGGATTTCTTCCATCCAGCTTCACTCACTAGGACCCAGTTTCACTCACTAGGATTTCTTCCACCATAATGACTTCTTTATTAGTCATCTTAATCCCGACTAGACTTCTTCCAACCATCAGGTAAGTATAATCCCAAACCTCAAGTCCAGTTTTGTTTAATCCCTTGGTCAAACTGACCAACCCTGGGTCCTATTCACTCTGCCAAACATCACATCCAGTTTGGCTAAACCTTTGTCAAACTGATCAAACCTGGGATTACCCTACCAAACATCAGGTCCTGATTGGCTTAACCCTTGATCATTTTGACTAAACCATGGTATATTGTTACTGCCAAACATCAGGTTATGATTAGCTAACCCTTTGTCAAACTAATCAAACCTACGTTACCTTACCAAACATCAGGTCCTATTTGGTTAACCCTTTGTCACTTTGACTAGACCTTAGTATATTCTCAAACATCGAAACACTAGAGGTTGTCTGTTCATAACTGATGCACTTTGTACCAACAATCTCCCCCTTTTTGATGTTTGACAAAAATCTTAAGTTAGGGTAGGTCTAAGGGTTATAAGTTTAAAACTTGAGAGAAATAAAAAAAATCTAACTTCAGTACACTCTCCCCCATTGACACACATCAAAAAGCAAATAATGAATAATAACACAGATTTTTAAGAAAATTTGCACCAACAATATGATTTTTGAAAATATTTAAGTTTCCATAAAAAAATATAATTTCCAAACATCCCTTTTTTTTATTAGCAAATTCAAGTACCTTATCAGAAAATATTTTAAGAGATGACAAGGACTTGATTAGAATTTGAAAAAAATAATTACATTATTGATTTGAATTTCCTTAAATCTGACACAGACCTAGGAATTTTGTTGACTACAAGAAAATTTCCTTTGTATCTTAGATATTTTCAATTAAGATAACGGTAAAGTTGCTTTAAATCCCTAATGGGGAGTGAAACTTTGCATTCACTCCCCACACAAGTTTTTGTTTGTTTTTGCTCCCTGATGGAACTGAGTATAAAAGGGTGAATATTGAGTATACATCAGTGGAAACTGAGTATAAAAGAGTGAAACTTGAGTATAAAAGAGTGAAAATTGAGTACAGAGTTATTGACGTGGTGGATGCAAACTGCCATACTCAGTTTTCTAACTTTATACTCAATTTTCTTCAAATAATACTCACCAAACATCACATCAGGGACTACATGCAAAGAAATATTTGGGTAGGGATTGCATGCAAAGTTGACTTGGTAAGTAGGGAGTTTAGAAAAATTTACCCTTAAGATAAAGTATTTTCAAAGTATATTGATTTTTGAAAAATAATAGATTTATTTGAATTAGATTCCTTCCCAATCTGACATAGTCCTAGGAAACATTGTTAACTACAAGGTCAACTTTCCCATGTGTCTTGGAGATTTTTTCCAAAATCAAGATAAAGAATTTTCGAAAAATATTCAAGTGACAAAAGGTTTTTAATATAATTTTTTTGAAAAATGAGAATATTATATTTTCAAAAATATAGTGTTTTTCAAAGGATTGTGTTTCTTTTAATTTGAACCTCCCCCTAAATCAAACATAATCCCAGGAAGCTTGTTGACTATAAGTTGATCTTCCTCTGAGTCTTATGGTTGGATTCAAATGAAAAGAATTTAAAAAATTTAAGAAATATTTTGAAGTTTTTGAAAATATAGTGTTTTTGAAACTCTCAATGTTTCTTTTAATTTGAACCTCCTCCTAAACCTGACACAGTCCTATAAAGCTTGTTGACCACATGTTGATCTTCCTCTGAGTCTTAGGGTTTGATTCAAATGAAAGGAAATTAAAAAATTACGAAATATTTTGAAATAATCAAAAATACAAATACATTAATTTTTTTTATTAGGACTTCGCCTAAACCTGATACAATTTTAGGACTTCCTATGTGTCTTTAGAGTTTATCCAAATCAAAAGAACAATTAAAGTAATTTTTGAAAAATATTTTTGAAAGATGTTTTGAAATACATAATAACTTTTTGAACATATTTTTCGAAAAGCATTTTGAAAGAAATAATAATTTTTGAGCAAAAAACTATTTTGAAAGTGATAAATTTTCAAAATAAGTAATTATTGAAAAATAATTTTCATAACAATTAAAACAAACATAGAATCTCCCTGAAGTTGACACCTTCTGGTTACCCTTGTTAACTACGCGGAACACTATGTAAGTGTCTTAAGAGACTTTAGTGTGGACCTAGAAGGTTTGTGTCTAAGTGTAGGTCAATCAATTTTTCAAAAGATATATAATTTTTTCAAAATGTATTTATAGCTAAGCACTCAATCAAGCATGAAATTCATTAAAACATTATTTTGAAAATTAATTTTTAATATAATATTCTAAAGATTTTGAATATATTTTTAATGATCTTTATCAATTGATTAGTGCTTATCATCTCACCCATTCTAAATGTCGCATTACAAACAAGCATGGTTGCTTTATGGGTGTTGTGAGATGCTTTGAATAATTTTTCTCAATTTTAATTTTACAGATTTCTTGACCTTGAGTTAGATTCAAATTTAACAATTAGTAACTTAAAAATAAATTTCAATAATTAGCTTCCAAGTCATTGTAGGGTATGGCTTGTCGGTTTCCAAGACAACCACGTGGTCGTATCTGAGAGACCTCTCTATGTCTACGGATTAAAAATTTAATCCAAATAGAGACCCGTCCCTCTAACAACCGTCTCGTCATCGTGTTAATTAATCCAAGTTACAACTTAGCCAAAATCGAGGTTAAGGCCTTGTAACTTTCCGGATTAATTAACCGCGGAAAATACGACGATTTGGTTCGCCGGTTTTTGTATTTATCTTCGGGGTCCAGTTAGTTAATTATGGTCTATGATAACAAATCAAAATAAATAACTAACATGCATACAATGACGAGACTAAACGAGATGGCACAATTAAACATTGCAAAATAAAACTGGAGCTCAGAAGAGTTATACCTCGCCATTTACCTCGTAGTCTTCTACCTTATGACCCTCCCCACCTAGGCATCGTGTAGGCGATGATCTACCAAGTCCCGAAGTCACCAAGGCGAGCCAATTAATCCCTTTCTTCTTCCTTTCTTTGCGCCAACTCCAAACCCTAGGGTTAGGCTTTGGTCCCGCTGGCGTCCCTTCAAGCAAAGAAGAAGATGATGAGAAGATGAGCTCCTCACCTTCACCACAGCCTGAGCTGACCTCCCATTTTCTTCCTATCTCACGGCAGCAACTCCACAAGGAAGAAGAGCTCCTCCAACCCCTCCCTTTGCCGGCGACAAACACCAAAAGGGAGCGAGTTCTTCTCTCCGGCGACTTCCCTCTTCCTCCCCTGCTCCGCGAGCCACAAAGGAGATTAGAGCTCTCCTTGTCCAGTGAACCTCCGCAGCAGAAGATCCGAAAGAGAAGAAGAAGATAAGTGGAGGAATCCAATGGTTTTCTTCACCTCCACTCGCCAGCGCCGGTTCCTCCCTTGCGTCGGAAAACCACTCCTCGTCCCTCCTCGCTGCTCACCAAGACCAGCAGAGGAGAGCTCCACCGGTAGCTATTGGTCGCTGGCAATGATTTGGGAGAGAAGAACCGAAGAGAGGAGGGGAGAAAACCCTCCTTTCTTGCTGCCGGTTTGCCCTAGGGAGGAGGCGGAAGAGAAGAGAAGAGGAGAGAGAGAGAGGGTTTTTGGGTTTTAATTAATTTGAATAATTTCCAATTAATAGTGGATTAATCGATTAAGCCTTGTATCATGACTCCTATGGGGTATTTATAGGGCTAAGATAGGGACCATGAGGAGGAGTTGGTTCTTGGCCCGCTAATGGATCCAAACTCGATCCATTAATGGTTGTCCATTCCACTAAAGGATCCCATTGTACTTCCTCACCAACCCCCATATTTTTATATGGGCTCCACATATTACGAGTAGTCCATCTCCTCGTGTTTAAGATATCATATTCCCGATAATTAATTTAATTTATTGATAATTAAATTATTTATCCTCTTGATTCTTGATTAGTACCACTCAACCTTTTCATCATGCTGGACCATAGTCCACTTGCAAGATTTGACATGACGATCCTTTTGAGCTCACCAAGGGGGCATCATCATCCTGACTTACCAGGATACGGATTCCGTCAATAACCAACGGCACATCGTATTATTAATATTATCTCCCAACTTACCGGGCCTATAGATCTAACAGAATAGATCTCGCCCATTGGTAAATCAAAAAGACAATAATTAATGATATATACCCATCATTATTTTGGGATTAAGAGATCATAGTCCATAATATTATCCGAGGTCTAATCTAATTTACGAAGTCAGTATAAAAATTTGATGACCTCTCTTTTGATCCTACTCAATGTACACAAAGTACACTAGTGTAATTCTATGGTTAAGATAAACCACACCTAATTACATTACAACCATCCCGATGGTTTGTCCAACTCCATCTCGGTTGTGAGCCTTTTTCTTATACTTCGACAGGGAACCTAATAACATGATCTTCTGTGCGACACCATGCACCATGTTATCTTCAATGCCAAGTATCAGACATTTTGTTCACATACTAAAATAAACATGCACTGTGTGATTTTCTGATTCTCTTTAAAATGCAGATGTATCCTAACCAAAAGCAAGTCTTTCAGTATACATCTTAACAATCTCCCACTTATACTCAAAGACATTGCTGATTTCAAAATGCCATACATCTGACTTGTAGATCCTTCACATGCCTAAAATCTCTCACTACCAAGGCCTTAGTGAAATGATCCACCAAGGTCATCTTCTGATGTAATCTGGGTAACGACAGCTATTCCTTTTCTGGGTGGTACTTTCGCTCTATGTGTTCACTTGCCTTACGAACTCGTGATTCCTTCGAGTTTGCTATTGCACCATTTAAATCACATCAAATGTGATAGTTCCTAGAAAACTAGGAATCACATCAAAGTCTATCTTGAGGTTTCTGAACCATGTAGCTATATTGGCTGCCTGGCAGACTGCCTGAATATCCAGCCTCCATAGTAGGGTCCATCATGCCGACACTGCGCAAGACTCTACTGTACAATGGTTCTACCTCCTAAAAGTAAACACAAAACCCAAGGAATATTTATATATGCCCCTATTTAGATTGGAATTCTGTATTCATATAACCTACAGGAAATTGGTCTGCCTGATAAATCAACATACAATCCTTAGTCCTTTTTAGGCACTAATACATGCTTTTACCGCATTCCAATTTTCTTGACCTAGATTACTCCGATATCTGTTACCCACGCCCACGCCACAATAGATATCTGGGCTCATTTCTAGCAAACAAGAGACTTCATCCAACCGATGCTAGAGGAACCGTCATTACCTACTCTATCACCTTTGATAATCCAAACATATCTCTTAGATAGAGTAGCTCCAAAACTGAAAAGTACAAAACTTTCCTTTTGGAGGTATCCATGCTAGAATGAGCTAGGATAATGTTTTATATGAAGCTTGAGATAAGCACATCATCCTTGTCTGAAGATCCCTCAGATCTTTGATCCTCAAGGGTGTGTTTTACTTCTCTCAAGTCCTACATAATTATGTGGACATCCATACCCTTACGTCTGATAATATTCTATTATTGTTGCCAACTAACAAATTATTATCTACGTATAGTACAAGAATACCACTTCGTTTCTGTCATATTACTTATGTATACAATCTTATCCGTCCTTTGAACAAATCCATATTACAGGATTTATCTCTTCAAAGCGGATGATCCTTGTTATAGGTCTAGGGATCCGGTTTATGTTCACTTAGGACCCAGTCCATAGACTCTCCAAGAACATGATACTTCCTTTAGGTTGAGCAATAACCCACCCACTGCGACAGGGTACCCTTTGTATATTTATAGTGACACGAGGTGCAGTGTCTTGTGGTATTACCTCTTGTACAGTTGGTACTAAGATCAGAATGTCCCTCTATTTAATTAGCTCAGAGTAACTCTATACCTGGACTTGTGGTTTATGACATAGTCCTTTTCCTAAGAATCAGACATTCATCCCAACAAATGTCTTCTGATCCTTAGGACTATTAAACTACCTTATTGTTTTCTTAGGATAACCTACGAACATATGCGCTAGATTCCAACTCGTCAGTGTCTCTTTTCAGCACAAGTGCTGAACTACTCATAATCTGAACATGCGTTAGACTAAGCCTTTACTCAGTCCACATCTCTATGGTTTTAAGAGACCACTGACCTAGGCAGAATCAAGCATATACACCTTCGTATCCAGGACATATCCCTTTGAACAAATGTGGCCAATCTCGGAGAGGCTTATCATCTTCTTAACCAATTAGCTTAAGAGACATTCTTCCTTTCATGTGTTGCACCACTCTATTGAGGCGCACTAGGTGCTATAAATTGGGATCAAATCTCAATTCTCTGATAAGTAAGTCCTACAACTATCCCTAGAGGTATTTGCCATCATGATCTATTCATAATGTCACAATTCTTTTACTTTGATGTTTCTTCTGCATCATACTTGAATTCTTTGATCTCATCAAAGTATTTAGTCTTGCAGTACATCAAGTAAATGTACTGTGTCCTTTAAATATTTGTTTATCAAATAAACAAAGTATTCAAGGGCACCTCTATTCTAGATAGACTAAAGACTTATAGTCATCAGAACGAACCAATTCCTACATACTTTTGGCTCTATGCACCTAGGCTTATAACAAGCCTATTTGGTTTTGTTACTACCCTAGTGAGAGTCAAAAGCATCTTAAGGATGACATGTCCTTCTTTACCAATGAACCCAAGGGCTTATTGGTTGACCACTTTTGAATCCCACTAGAGTTTAACAAACCAAATATTAGAGTCAAAATATATGTTTGGTTCTACTTGGAAGGAGCCTTTTTCTTACATTAGTTAAGATGATAAGCTATTAGTTGCATCATGGGAAGTTATTGGTTTTATGTACTAATTGCCTATCAATGTACCTTATTAGACATTCCTTATATTCCACTTTTATCAAATAAAAGCAATAGAAAATATCTTATTCTAGAAACTAAACAATGTTCTTTCCAAAAACTAAGTACATAAAGGCAATCTCTATAAAGCCAAAACTATGTCAACCTATGCTCAAGTCATAAATAAAATAGATAAAACTCCCACTGCAAAAAGTTGTCTCCATAGCCTATCCATGTAGTCGGTGATATCCTCCTCAGCTAGCCATCGGGTTTCTTGGAACCCCTGCACAAAAATGCAGACATGATTAGTGGCATCCGTATCTACACACCAGGTACCGGTAGATATCACCTCTAAACATGTTACAATGACACAAGAAGAAAATATACTTGTGCTACTACTCTGACGAAGAGGGCAATCCGTCTTCCAATGTCCTGACTGTTTGCACACAAAGAACTTGCCCTTCGGCTTCTTTATGCGCCCCTGAGGTCCCTGTATTTCTTTCTTTGCTCCAGCTTGTTTCTTCTTCTTCTTTCCATTCGGTTAAGAAGTAGAAACCTCTTGAGCAATGAAAGTCTGTGAACTCTGAAGAGAAAACCCCTCTGCCGTCTTGAGTTCTGTCAAAAGCTTTGCCCACGAATATGTACGTTCGTCCATATTGTATCTTTGGTAGAACTCCTCAAAACTCTTTGGTAGAGATAGGAGGATAAAATCGATCTGGGTCTCCCCATCAATTTTTTCTCCAAGGATTTCCATCACCTTCAGCCAAGCCATCATTTTGAGGACATGTTCCCTCACGGGCATACGCTCAACCAAGACAGTTGACATCAAGTTCATCAATACCTTATGCCTAGCAGCTCGATTATTCTCTCCGAAGAGTTCGTCGAGTTCGGATATTTTGTTACTGGTAATGGAAGAAGCCTGATTTTGATGACTCTCAGTCGTCTCGTCTACTTCTAGCCATTTTCTAAAATATTCAAACTCCTCTTCAATGTTAATCTCACTAGGTTTTTCGGTACAGAACTCGATAAGATCACTTTTGGGTTCCTCGGCAGTAGAGACAAAATCCATGTTTAATTTCCAATCCTTATCGTTAG
The DNA here is from genome assembly GCA_024364735.1 of Boesenbergia rotunda. Lineage (NCBI taxonomy): Eukaryota > Viridiplantae > Streptophyta > Magnoliopsida > Zingiberales > Zingiberaceae > Boesenbergia > Boesenbergia rotunda. The sequence goes on along the minus strand of JAGFNQ010002159.1, from coordinate 20,732 downwards.
GGGCATTAAGTTGGTTTTCTCTTTGAATTAGGTCAAGTGGGTTTAGATCCATTTTAAACACCTGAGAATCATAACAATCACACACATTATATTTCCAAAATAAATTGACACCTCAAAAACAATTTATTTCAAAATCTACCAACACCTCAAATCACCGAGAATTATGCATGCCATGTTAGTGTGGATGTATACGAATTCTTCATTTGTGAGAAGAGGTTTTACCATTAATTTTACTATCTTGTCATCCTAACTTTCTGACAAAGTAAAACTAATAGTTGGTCCTCTTTGGCCCTACAAATAATAGCAGTGACTCCATTGGGGAGGATACTATTATTTGTATCTAAGTGTTAACCATTACATGACACTAAGGAAATTATTTCTGATTATGTGTCTTCCGTTAGGGAAGTACACACGCTCTTTAATAATTTCTTATAATCTTTTCTAACCCAGTGATCCGCAGAACAAACCTATCCATTATGGAGGAAGGCACTCAGAGCCAACACGCGGGCTTGTTCGCATCACTTGTTAGATTGTAATGGAGGTCGTGGGACTCTTAGGGTCCCTCTCCCACTTAGTTATTTGCGTTTGAGGTTTTTCACATGCACACACACAACAAGTACATAAACAAAAATTAATAGAGCTATGAAAAAATCCTAGATTTTTTCAACTGTTATGGACTTGGTCTCCAATGCGCCTCCAGTTGTGTCGTCACCTCGTCCACTCTATCCTATCCATGCACAAGCCATCATGAAGAATTCCCTGAGCCGAGATGACTAGCTTACTTATTTACATCCATTGATCATATAATCCACAAAGGAGTGTACATGTCATCTAGATCAAAAGTAAATGGAAAGCATGGCTAAACAAGTGTCATATTTAATTACAAAAATTAAATAACTTATCTAACCTCGTCAACCCCGAGGATTCAATTAATTTAAATCAAAACACAACCAATCACATACAAAGATCACAATTGCCATAATAGTTGGAATCTATTGGCTGCAACACACAGTTAACCTATGCACATCAAAAAAATTATCCAGCAAAAATAATGTACATGACAATGTGTAGAAAAATAACCGAATCCTTAAACACACAAAACCGAAAACCTCGCTCTGATACCAATTGTAGGGTATGACTTAGCGGTTTCCAAGACAACTACGTGGTCATATCTGAGAGACCTCTCTATGTCTACGGATTAAAAATTTAATCCGAATAGAGACCCATCCCTCTAACGACCATCTCGTCGTCGTGTTAATTAATCCAAGTTACAACTTAGCCAAAACTGAGGTTAAGGCCTTGTAACTTTCCGGATTAATTAACCGCGGAAAAGATGACGATTTGGATCGCCGGTTTTTGTGTTTATCTGTCTAGTTAGTTAATTATTGTCTATGATAAAAAAAACAAAATAAATAACTAACATGCATAAAATGACGAGACAAAGCAAGATGACACAGTTAAACATAGCAAAATAAAACTGGAGCTCAAGAGAGTTATACCTCGCCGTTTACCTCGCAGTCTTCTACCTTATGACCCTCACCTCCTGGACGTCGTGCGGGTGATGATCTACCAAGTCCCGGAGTCACCAAGCTGAGCCAATTAATCCCTTTCTTCTTCCTTCCTTTGCGACAACCCCAACCCCTAGGGTTAGGGTTTGGTTCCGCCGGCGTCCATTCAAGCAAAGAAGAAGAAGATGAGAAGATGAGCTCCTCACCTTCACCACAGCCTGAGCTGACCTCCCATTTTCTTCCTATCTCACGGCAGCAACTCCACAAGGAAGAAGAGCTCCTCCAACCCCTCCCTTTGCCGGCGACAAACACCAAAAGGGAGCGAGTGCTTCTCTCCGGCGACTTCCCTCTTCCTCCCCTGCTTCCGCGAGCCACAAAGGAGATCAGAGCTCTCCTTGTCCAGTGAACCTCTGCAGCAGAAGATCTGGAAGAGAAGAAGAAGATAAGTGGAGAAAACCAAGGGTTTTCTTCACCTCCACCCGCCGACGCCGCTTCCTCCCATGTGCCGGCAAACCATGCCTCCTCCCTCCTCGTTGCTCACCAAGACTGGCAGAGGAGAGCTCCACCGGTAGCTCTTGGTCACTGGCAGTGATCTGGGAGAGAAGAACCAAAGAGAGGAGGGGAGAAAACCCTCCTTTCTTGCCGCCGGTTTGCCCTAGGGAGGAGGCAGAAGAGAAGAGAAGAGAAGAGGAGAGAGAGAGAGGGTTTTTGGATTTTAATTAATTGGAATAATTTCCAATTAATTGAGGAGTAATCGATTAAGCCTTGTATCATGACTCCTATGAGGTATTTATAGGGCTAAGTAGGGACCATGAGGAGGAGTTGGTTCTTGGCCCGCTAATGGATCCAAACTCGATCCATTAATGGTGATCCATTCCACTAAAGGATCCCATTGTACTTCCTCACCAACCCCCATATTTTCATATGGGCTCCACATATTACGAGTCGTCCATCTCCCCGTGTTTATGATATCGTATGCCCGATAATTAATTTAATTTATTGATAATTAAATTAATTATCCTCTTGATCCTTGATTAGTACCACTCAACCTTTTTATCATGACGGACCATAGTCCACTTGCAAGATTTGACATGACAATCCTTTTGAGCTCACGAAGAGGGCATCATCATCCCGACTTACCAGAATATGGATGCCGTCAATAATCAATGGCACGTCATATTATTAATATTATCTCCCAACTTACCGGGCTTATCGATCTAACAGAATAGATCTCGCCCATTGGTAAATCAAAGAGACAATAATTAATAATATATGCCCGTCATTATTTCGGGATTAAGAGATCATACTCCATAATATTATCCGAGGTCTAACCCAATATACGAAGTTAGTACAAAAATTAGATGTCCTCTCTTTTGGTCCTACTCAATGTACACAAATTACACTAGTATAATTCTAGGGTTAAGATAAACCACATCTAATTACACTATAACCATCCCGATGGTTTGTCCAACTCCTTCTCGGTTGTGAGCCTTTTTCTTATACTTCGGCAGGGAACCTGATAACATGATCTTCTGTGCGACACCACACACCATGTTATCTTCAATGTCAAGTATCAGACATTTTGTGCACATACTAATATAAACATGCACTGTGTGATTTTCTGATTCTCTTTAAAATGAAGATGTATCCTAAACAAAAGCAAGTCTTCCAGTATACATCCTAATAGTCTTTGCGAGGCCCAAAGGACTTCTTTGGTCATAGCCTTATTGGATCAACAACCCTTTCCTTAGACAATGTCTTTTAAATAAATAATACTTTTAATTTACTCTTTGGAAATCTTTGGTCTAACTAGTCTAGGATGTGGCATGGTAGCGTCGACTAGTTCCACTTAGCTATGTCTACTAGGTTGGGTACTCCTTACCCTTCCTGACTTCCTAGGCCAATTTTCCCTAACGTACTATCATCTCGCCCCACCGTGGTGATGGTTATAGCTTGGCGGGTTTCCTACGCGAACACGGGGTTGAACATGAGAGACCTCTCCATGTCTACGGATTAAAAATTTAATCTGAATGGAGACCCATCTCCCAAACGACCGTCTCGTCATCGTATCAATTGATTCAAGTCACAACTTAGCCAAACTCAAGAGTAAGGCCTTGTAACATTCCGAATCAAGTGACCGCGGAAAAGATGACGAATGAATCATCGATTTTTGTGTTTATCTTCAGGGTCCATGGCTTAATTAATTATCAATATTAATTTACAATTAATTAAACTATGATAATTAATTAAAACACATGCGATGATAAAATAATCACATGAAATAACAAAGAAAACAAGAGGAGCCAAAGAGAGATATACCTCGTCTTTTATCTCACAGTCTTCTACTGTATGATCCTCCTCTCTTGGACATCGTGTGGGCGATGATCTACCAAGACACGGAGTCACCAAGGCTTACCAAGACTTTACCTTCTCTCGTCTTCTTCCAATCCACAAAATCCTACCTATTAGGGTGCATGTGTTAGGATGTATACTAAAAGCCTTGCCTATTGGTTAGAATACATCTACATTTTAAAGAGAATCAGAAAATCACACAGTGCATGTTTATATTAGTATGTGCACTAAACGTCTGATGCTTGGCATTGTAGATAACATGGTGTGTGATGTCGCATAGAAGATCATGTTATCAGGTTCCTTACCAAATCATAAGAATGAGGCTCACAATCGAGATGGAGATGGACAAACCATCGGGATGGTTGTAGTGTAATTAGGAGTGGTTTATCTTAACCAAAGGATTACACTAGTGTACATTGTGTATATTCAGTAGGACCAAAAGAGAGGTCATTCAATTTTTGTATTGACTTAGTAAATTGGATTAGACCTCGGATAATATTATGGAGTACAATCTCTTAATCCCGAAATAATGATGGGCATATATTATTAATTATTAAATCTTTGATTTATCAATGGGCGAGATCTATTCTGTTAGATCGATAGGCTCGGTAAGTTGGGAGATAATATTAATAATATGATGTACTATTGATTATTGACGGAATCCGGCTCCTGGTGAGTCAGGATGATGATGCCCCCTTGGTGAGCTCAAAAAGATCGTCATGTCAAATCTTGCAAGTGGACTATGTCCAGCATGTCGAAAAGGTTGAGTGGTACTAATCAAGAATCAAGTAGATAATTAATTTAATTATCAATAAATTAAATTAATTATCGGGCATACGATATCTTATACATGGGGAGATGGACGACTCATAATTAGTGGAGCCCATATGAAAATATGGGGTTGGTGAGGAAGTATAATGGGATCCTTTAGTGGAATGGATCGCTATTAATGGATCGGGTTTGGATCCATTAGTGGGCCAAGAACCAACTCCTCCTCATGGTCCCTATCTTAGCCCAATAAATACCCTATAGGAGTCATGATAAAAGGCCGGTTATTTAAGGAATTAATCTCTGATTAATTGAGGGAATATCATTTGGTTATTTAAGGAATTAATCTTTGATTAATTAAGGGAATAACCTTTGATTATTTAAGAATTAATCTCTGATTAATTGAGGGAATAACCATTGATTATTTAAGGAATTAATCTCTGATTAATTGAGGGAATAACCTTTGATTATTTAAGGAATTAATCTCAGATCAATTAAGTTATTGATCTCGGATCAATTAAGGAATTAATCTCAAAGTAATTAAGGGATTAATCTCTGATTAATTAAGGAATTACTCCCTATAAATATTAGAATTATTGATCATCCAACAACATAACCCAAAACTCAAAAATCTCTCCTTCCCTCTCTCTCTCTCATAGGGTTGCGACAACCCTATTGTGGTCGACGACAACAAAGGAGAAGAAGGGGAAGATTTTGTCATCATCTTCCCCAGTTTCTTCTTCCTCTCTTCTCCCTTTGGACGGTGTAATCTCAGGGATAACAAGAACCGGTGGAGCAAAATGGAAAAGGTGGCTGCTGGTGGGGTTTGTCGCTGCAACAAGAAGAAGAATGTGGAGGGGTTTGGATTGGGTTTTCTCCTTCTTCTTTCTATTCCATTGCTTCTTCTTCCATGGCTGAAGTCTCCTTGAAGTGGAGAACTGGTCTCAGCTTGGAGAGGAGGAGGTCGGCGGCCGGATAGCAAGAGCTTGCCCTTGTTTGCGTCGGCATGATTGAATAGAAGGAGAAGAAGGTTGCGGGCTATTGTGGGAGGAAGAGGAGATCAGTTCTACTTCTCACTTTCTCATCTTCATCTTCCTTACCTTCCTCTCGGAGCTACCTTGTGGCCGGTCGGACCACGGAGCTTGAGGTGGCCGATGGCGTAAGGAGGAGAGGGTGATAGGTGGCTGGTGCAAGTAACCATAGGCACCTAGGGTTTGTGTTGGTGGGAAGAAGCTTGAAGAAGGTGATTTTGGCACGCCTTGGTGACTCTGTGACTTGGTAGATCATTGCCCACACGACGTCTAATAGGGGAGAGTCATAAGATAGAAGACTGTGAGGTAAACAGCGAGGTATATTTCTCTCGAGCTCCGTTTTTCTTATCACATGTTTTATTTGTGCCTTTATGTTTTGTCTCGTCATTTTATGTATGTTAGTTTGTTATTTTGATATGATATCATAGTTAATAATTAACTAACTAGACCCCAAAGATAAACACAAAAATCGGTGATCCAAATCGTCGTCTTTTCCACGGTTAATTAATCCGAAAAGTTACAAGGTCTTAACCTCAGGTTTTGGCCAAGTTGTAACTTGAATTAATTAACACGACAACGAGTCGGTCGTTAGAAGAACGGGTCTCTATTCGGATTAAATTTTTAATCCGTAGCTATAGAGAGGTCTTTCAGATACGACCCCGTGGTTGTCTTGGAAACCGCCAAGCCATACCAACACAATGCCGCCGGCGCCAATGGAGAAGATCTTCTCCTTGCTTGCTCCGGCCACCAAGTGGAGAAGGAAGATGATGAAGATAAATAGGAAGAAGAAGAGCACTTCTTCTTCCCGAGATCACTGCCAAAACCCCCCTTCTTAAACCTCCTTTGCTTGCGTCGGCGCCGCCCACCTCCAAGGTGTGTCGCCGGTGCAATTCTCCTCCTCACAGCAGTTGTCGACACCGATCACCACCTCTGGTGGAGAGGAAGAGTAGATGCCCTATGGAATGAAAAGAGAAGTGAGCAACCTCTCTTTATCTCCCTTCCAATCCGGTCACCTCCAACCCCTTGCCACCGACACCAACTCCCCTTTTGGACCCTTCACCTCGCGCGCACCCACAAGGAAAATGGTAAGAAGTTTCCCTTCACCTCCCGTGGGTCTCTGCTCGCCACCGGATGGAGTAAGAGAGAAGGAGATATCCTCCCTTGTTGCTTGGTTGTCGCCGGTGATCAAGAGGAGGTTTCCCCTTGCCACAACCTTAAGAGAGAGGGAGGAAGAGAGAGAAGAATTCTAGGGTTTTCTTGGATGATTAATTCTCTTAATTAATTAGCCTTAGTTTCATGACTCCTATAGGATATTTATAGGGCTATGGTGAGGACCATGAGGAGGAGTTGGGTCTTGGCCCGCTAATGGATCCAAATCCAATCCATTAATAGAGATCTATTCCACTAAAGGATCCCCATTGAACTTCCTCACCAACCCCCATATTTTCATATGGGCTCCACCTATTATGAGTCATCCATTTCCCCGTGTTTAAGATATCGAATGCCTGACAATTAATTTAAATTACTGACAATTTTAATTAATTATCCTCTTGATCCTTGACTAGTACCACTCAACTTTTTCATCATGTTGGACCATAGTCCACATACAAGATTTAGCATGATGAACCTTATGAGCTCATCAAGGGGCCATCATCATCCCGACTCACCAGGACACGGATTCCGTCAATCTATTATTTCCCAACTTACCAGGCCTATCGATCTAGCAGAATAGATCTCGTTCATTGGTAAATCAAAGAAATAATAATTAAATACACGTGCCCGTTATTATATCAGGATTTAGAGATTATACTGCATAATATAGCTGAGGTCCAATCCAATTATTAAGTCAGTATAAATTGGATGACCTCTATTTTGGTCCTACTCAATGCACACAAAGTACACTAGTGTAATTCCATGATTAAGACAAACCACACCTAATTACAGTACAACCATCCCGATGGTTTGTCCAACTCCATCTCGGTTGTGAGCCTCTTACTTATACTTCTGCAAGGAACTGATAACATGATCTTCTGTACGTCACCACGCACCATGTTATCTACAATGCAAAGTATGAGATATTTTGTGCATATACTAATATAAATATACAACATGTGATTCTCTTTAAAAATGTAGATATTGTTAACCAAAAGCAAGACTTTTAGTATACATCCTAACACTCGGTACTATGTTGTGCATGAATCAACTAATTTTGTTCATATCTATCCATTCTAAATTAAGAAGAAAATAAACTAGCATGAATGACATGATAGATATATATTGAAAAATAGACAGATGCATGAGCATAGCATTTATGAATGTGTCAATGAGGTCAAATCATTTTTATTAGGTTTCTAATAATGTATCAAATTCTCGATTTGATACAAAACATGTGAACCCACGAATATGTAAGTACCCCTGGTTGATTTTGATGCGATCAACTGATTTAAGTTAGGTCCTGGTATGGTTAATCCCTCTACTAAGTGTGCAGGAGCTTAGGTACGGAGGAAGTTGAGCGTAAGACGTAGCGGACGAGAAGGATTGTGCGGGGAAGTGAGCCGACGGGCTCGGTACAATCCGAGGGACGTGGAAGTTGCGCATGTGTACGCCGGTGGAGCGAGAAAGACGCGCACAGTGTCCGAGCGACGAGAAGGTAGGAGGAAGGACGCTTGAGGGGCGAAAGGCCGGAGTCGGGTTCGGGTGAGCCTAACTTCGATTGGCCGGAAATCACCCAGAAGACAAAGAACCAAAAGACTGGTCAGTTTGACCAAGTCAAACCTGGCAACCTAAAAAAGGAGATTTATTTGTTGCTGTGAAGATTCAAACCTCGAATCTCACAAACATATGTCTCCATACTTACCAATTGGGCTAAGCAGGCAATGCCATTAAAGTTGTTGCGAGCAGAAGATAAAGTCTTTTAGTTGTTGCGAGTAGAAGACAAAGTTTTAATTAAACTTTATCTCTTAAAGGATAACCTTATTCTTTAATCAGATCCAATGGATGTAGTTTAATCCCATCCAAGATCAATCATCCAGATTACATCTACGGATCAACGACCAAAAGAAAATTCATCAACAATCAACAATCCAGATTTATTCTCTTAGGCTATAAATAGGTTTAGAGTTTTTGCTTTAGCAATGAATCATTAATTCATTCTTGTAAAATCTCTAAAAGTCTAACGTGCTGTTGTTGTAAGGCTTCTCTGCCACAAGGAGATTTTTATTGAGCGTCCACTGCCTTGGAAGCAACGTTCTTAGTTGCGACCAAGTTTTTTTAAAAGACGAGCGCCTTTCATTTTAATTTCTTTTACCGTCTATTCACCCCCTCTAGCCGGTCCAACCCGATCTAACAGAATATGTCAACCATTTTGACATATTTATTATTATTAAGTTAAATATTTCAGTTAGGTAGGATTTTATTTAGTTTCATATTTGAAGGTAATTAATTGGAATTGAGTTCATGAATTTTGTTGAATTAAGAATTGAGTTTGTTATTAAAGTTGAATTGTTGATTAATTAAGATTAAGAGTTAATTAAGATTTTAAGTTGTTAAGAAATAATTAAAATTATAAGTCATAGAATTAATTAATGATTAATTAGTTAAGAATTAATTAAAGTTTAAGTTGTTAAGAATTAATTAAAATTTAAGTTGTTAAGAATTAATTAATGTTTAAATTGTTAAGAATTAATTAAAGTTTATGTTGTTAAGAATTAATTAATGTTTAAATTGTTAAGAATTAATTAAAGTTTAAGTTGTTAAGAATTAATTAAACTTTAAATTGTTAAGAATTAATTAAAGTTGAAGTTGTTAAGAACTAATTAAAGTTTAAGTTGTTAAGAACTAATTAAAGTTTAAATTGTTATGAATTGATTAATGTTTAAATTGTTAAGTTTAATTTAAGCTTAAATTGTTAAGAATTAATTAAAGGATAAATTGTTTAAGAATTAATTAAAGTTAAAATTGTTAAGAATTAATTTAGATTATTAAATTTGTGATTAATTTTGGGTCTAGTTGCATCATTTGCTTAATTCAAAAATCTCTAATTCATCTACTATTTCATTTGTATTTATGTTTTCAAGTTTCTTTAATACTTCTTCTTTATTTGTATTCTTATAAGCCTTATTAAATATAGCTTTAATTTTAATAAATTCATATTCATCTTCATCTTCAAAGTTATATCCAGAATTATTAATTAAAATTGTATCATTATCTTTACAATAGGTAGAATAATTTTCATGATTATTAACTAAGCTTGTAGCATTATATTCAAAAATTATAGAATTATTAATTAAGAGTTGACTATGATCATCACTATTATTTTCAGAAATAGGTTGGGTATTATCATCAATATTATCTTCAAAAATATTAGAATTATCAGAATTATCAGATATATTATTAATTAGGATTTCATTATTATCCTTAGAATTATCAGAATTATCAAAAATATTATTAATTAGGATTTCATCATTATCCTTAGAATTAACAGAAATATAATTAATTAATGTATTAGAATTAATTTCAAAAACTATAGCATTAATATTAAAGATTAAGGAATTAATATTCATTATTTTACTATTATCTAAATTTGATTTATATTCATCACTAGCTAATTTATCATGCAACATATTTAATTATTTTGTAAATAATCTAATTTAACAAGAAAATTATGACTGTGTAGGAATTTGAAAAATATTATTACAAAAATAAACCTTTCGTACCTCCTTTACCGTGGTCGGACACTGGTTCTTGTAGTGCCACTGCTTTTGACACTTGAAGCATCGGATGTGACTTTTATCCCTCCGGACTCCTGGCGTCAATTCCTTCGTTGCCGCCGATGGTGTCATTCGAATCATATGAGTAGGACACTGGTTTTTTAGTGTCCTCTCTCCCTGCACTTGAAACATATTATGTGAAATTTAAAAATTGACATAATTAAGTTATACCTATATTCACCCTTTCTCCCCCTCAATTCCTGGCCTTCTTTGCTGCTTCAGCGGTTAGTTCGATCCGATCCACCTGCTCTGATACCAATTGTGGCATCAGTGTCGGTCGATATAGGGCAGGGTGAATATCGTCTCGAACTTATTCGTCCGAACATTGACGTTCGATCATCTTTCTATCAAAGTTAGTACGCAGCGGAATAACACATAAAGAAAATAAAAATAACAATAGACACGTGGGATTTATTTACTTGGTTCCCAACCCCCTAGGGTCAGTACGTCTGAGTCAACTAATGGTCTCCTTCTGAAATTTCCTGAGGTGGAAAATACCCATCGTATAGTTTGATTACAATCACAAAAATGATAAATAAATATAGCTCATAAATAAAAGTAAACAAACACAAATCTCGGCAAACACTGGAAGTCCGAAGTGTCACACACATCATCCTGGAGCCTCCTTGGTCGCAGAGCTTCGTCGTAGCGTGTTTGCATTCATAGAATCACTTAGTGGATAGAAAACTTGATTGCTTGAAGTGAGGGGTCGAACCCCTATTTATACTACCATGATGGGTGCTTGATAAGCTTCTGGGCGCCTAATATGCGATCAAAACTTCATCCGTAGCAGCAAAACTCGCGCAGGGATAAGTATGCCTTCCCAGGTGCCTGGAAAAGGTATACTGGGCATCTGATACCAATTAGGCCCAGGAAGTCCTCTTCCCTGGACTTGTTTTTCCTGCGTTTGCTCGCGTATCTTGTCTCCAACTCCAGGTACCTGTAAGATAACAAACACAAGACAAAACACATAATCATAAGCCTTAATTGATTGGTTATGACTTTGGATTTAAACTGAAACCCTTGGTCGAACCGACGCCTACTATTCCCTTTCCCGAGGAACGCGTCCTCACCAACTCCACCCTGGAGAAGTTATCATCTGCCAACCGAGAACTTCGGTTGAACTTTCGCTCAACCTCTGAGAACCTGAATCTTGAGATGCCCGACCTTGACCAGTCTCTACATCTGTCCGTGATCCCAGCTCGGCTAAGTCTTTTGCTCAGTCCCCCAGACCAAGACTTTGTGCTCAGCCTCCAAGACTCCCGAATCTCGAGACGTATGACCTCAACCCATCTCTACTTCTATCCGTAGTCCTCTCTTGGCTAAGACTCCGTTGCCGGATCCCCGACCAAGACTTCGTGCTCATTCCCCCTGACCAATACTTCGTGCCCAGCTTCACTCACCAGGACTTTGTCCACCTAGCTTCACTCACTATGACCCAAATTCACTCACTAGGATTTCGTCCACCTAGCTTCACTCACTAGGACACAGCTTCACTCACTAGGATTTCGTCTACCTAGCTTCACTCACTAGGATTTCGTCTACCTAGCTTCACTCACTAGGATTTCTTCCACCTAGCTTCACTCAGTAGGACCCAGCTTCACTCACCAGGATTTCTTCCACCATAATGACTTCTTTGCTAGTCATCGTAATCCAGACTAGACTTCTTCCAACCTTTAGGTAACGATAATCCCAAACTCAAGTCCAGTTTGGTTTAATCCCTTGGTCAAATTGACCAACCTTGGGTTCTATTCACTCTGCCAAACATCAGATCATGTTTGACTAACCCTTAGTCAAACTTGTTAGTGATATGAGAGAAGTGTCCTAAGGCAATCGCCTTATGATTGTAAACATTTATTTTAATAAATGAAAATTCACTATTTGAGTATACATATTTGTGTATTTGATTGGGATCTTAAACTCATCTACTGAATGTCCACAATACAATTCACAGCATAAGAGAATTTGTGATGAGATCACAACTAGTGATTATCTCTACATGTGTAATTGTGAAGTATTGAAAATATCCCTAGTCGATGAATTGATAAAAACAGACACTATCAATTCTGTTGAGACTAGCATGGGTTATTCTCTAATCAGCTGATTCTCACTGGCTGGTGATGTAACACCCCGAATTTGGCAATGTAAAATTCATGACAATGTATGAAAATGATTATAATGAAATGATATGAATTTCATGTAATCACATGCTATAAAATGTTATGAAGGCATGAAATATTATATTCATGAAATATTATTATCATGAAATGATAGCATGAAATATTATATTTATGAATATGGAATATTAAAAATATTATGAAATAATATTTTTGGGATATTATGAAATATTCTGAATTCATAAAATATTATTCATATTATGAATTTCATGATGAGCTTGGTTTATTGGGCTTGGAAATGAATGGTGCTAAAAAGAAAGTGCAAAGTGGAGGAAGCAAGGATTGAACCTTGGACCTCCTAGTTGCACTCACCATGTCATAACCAATGAACCAAGCAATATTTCATGAAGAAGGAGAAAGGAACATGCTTGTTAAGTGGGTAAGAGTGAAGAGACATGTCTTTTCATGAGAAAAGTATAAATAGGTGGAAGTTGGAGCAACTTCCTTCTTTCCTTTTCTTCTTCCTCTTCATCTTCCAAAACCGAAACCTCTCTTCTTCCTTCTTCCAATTTTCGAAAACCTTAGGCAAGGGTTCTAACCCTAGGGCAAATTCAAGAGGGAGGAATCCAAGTGATCTTGTCATCTACCAAGACCAAGGAATCTTAGAAAGAAGATTTGGAAGAAAAGATTTTTGTATACCCTACAAGTGTAGGGTACCCTACAATTTAAAGAGAAGAGTAAATTTCCAGCGCTAGGATGTAAGAATTCTCTCGCCTGCAGTATAATGGTTTATGCATGATTTCCTTGTGTTCTTGTTTTGGAAAAATGGGAGTTCTCCTTTAGAGGACTTTCGGCCACCCTAGGAAAAAGGTCCAAGAGAAGGATTTTAATCACACCTTGATGCATGCTAGTACTCCTAGGGATTTTATACATATATGTGTTGTTTCCAAATTTTTGGAAGGACAAAAAAATAGGGTTTAGACCCCTACAACTTTCGGCCACCCCCTTGAGGGGAGGTCTTGGTTCCTTTTGTTACATGATTATATCCCTTAAACCTTAAGGTATATGTGTAGGTGTTTTCTTAATGATGTTATGTACAAATTCTAGGGTTTACCTCTTGTGTAGGTTTCGGCCAAGACCTAGGAAAATAGGGTTAGTGGATGCTAACCTCACTTGAGGGTTAAACCATGTTTAAATTGTTAACATGAAATATACTAGAGGTGTTTGTAAGAATGCTTGAATGAATGCTTGGTGGGAAAACCAAATTCTTTATTTGTATATTTCGGCCAACCCTAGTTCTAGGGTTGGGAAGTACCTAATGAGACCATGAAGCATGCTAATACATATGTGATATGTGTATAATTTATGTGACTTATTTTGTTGGATGTAAAAGCATGCCTTGTAGCCCATGGGGCACCTTGATGATATGAGCATGATGTGGTTGATAATATGCTTTAAAAGGATACTCTATTGAAACTGGGATCAAGAGCACCCGAATGCGTGGTGTGTCCCTAGGGGATCAAGAGCACCCGAATGCGTGGTGTGTCCCTTTGAGAAGTGATTAAAGAGTACCTTTAGGCATATACATATATGAGTAATTGCATGATAAATTACTTTACTTTGAAAAGTTGTGTACCCGACTCGGAAGGGGGTCGTTAAACAAATCCAATGCACATGTTAAGGTCATGGCAGTTGGTAGGACGGAAGGGTCCTGCTCTAATTAGATTGGTGGCTCGCTACCCCAATTTATTAGAGAACGCGCATGATATGGTGGTACTACAACTGGGCCCTAAATGATGATATGATATTTTGAAGTACTTACCGTTATGGAACTGTTTTGAAAAACATATTTTCTCATCATGTGATTTTGTTCCGTGAAGTACTTAGAGATAAATTGATGTGATATTTATGATGCTTTGATGAGATGCTTATGATGCTGATAATTCTATCTGATTATTGTGTACATGATATGATGTATCGATATGGATTTTGCGAGTAGGCCCGGATTCTTACTAAGCATGTTTTGCTTACTAGTTCCTGTTATTTTTCTTATGCTGCAGATAGCGGTAAGAAACACTCGAACTAAAGGAAGAGGCAGAGGGAAGATTGGAGGATGTGTGTGGTGATGGCTCGGGAAAGGATGAAAGATTCTATCTACCTTAGTTTATCTAGAATCTAAACTGCTTCCCATAATTACGATTGAAATTGTATTACTTTACTCGGAATATATGATGACTGTGACTACTCTACTGTTAGAGATATGGAATCTAGGTCATGTTAGATAATACTATTGTTAATGTCTAATTCCTATAGTATGCATGCCAGTAAAATGCTAGATGTTAATACTTCGGTTGCTTATAAATGCTTCTTTTGTATATGCTTCTTTTGCATGTGTCTAAGACTAGATAACTCTTGCTATGTGCTTATTTGAGATTTTCTGCTTTAGTGTGTTAAATGATTTCCATATTAGGTTGTAAATGCATAAAGATATAAATGAAATGGAAAAACCTTGCTTGGTAATTTAGTTTTCAATAAGCATGCTTATTACTAGTTCATGTATTGTAACTGTTTGGTTGGATATACATGTTTAACATGATTGGATGATATGAATGTATGGACCCGTAACCCCGCCTTTAGGGTAGATATAAGGTCGGGCGTTACAGGTGACATTGGGATGTCCGGAGATAAACATGGATGCTAGTTAAGGGAACTAGTTCATTGGAGTGACTAGCTGTAAAACTTCATATGGTAATCTATATAGATATGTCAGTGAAGTTCTTACTGCAGCATAAGTGCGATGTTCCTTTGACTTGCGGTGTTCAAGTCATCTTGGTCATGGAGACTTATACTTTAACATCTTAAGCAAGCATCTCCAAGGAGGTGTGGACCCAGGATGATTGGGTATAAGCCGAAGTGCCCGAAGATGTTTGAACAGCCTACAAAGGATTCACCACTCCTTGCGAGGAGATGTATACCCAGGCCTATCGTCGGATTGTTACTCAAAGCCTCTGGCCAGAGCATGTCATGTTTAGAGTATGAGTCTCTTAAATACATGAGAGTAATTAGAAATCCAAAGGACAAGAAAGACACTACTTGGGCTAGGTGTGACGTAGTCAGCCTAGTGGGGACTGACACACACAGACCATGTCCTGAACCAAGTGGGTATAAGATGGTGAAGGGAATGGGGCATGATTCATTAGAGCTGCTGAAGGGTTTCAGAATTACTTCTGAGGTCAACCGTTGATCTTTCGATTAATTGGGGGTCATGATGCACTACTAGGTGTCACTCATGATCGTTCTATAATTAGTTGATTATAGACGGCCAACATAAATCGAAAGCCTATTTAGTCACACGCACTACGAGTAATCCGAGGGATTTAAAACGAGTTAAAAATTGGATTTTCCGATCAAGAGAAATAAGTCGAATCTTAGTTAATCAGAGGCGCAACGGAAGCTAAAAATGGCTAAGTCTTTTGAAGGCTTATTGGGCGAATTAAATGAGTTTAATTCGCGATGGGCTCAGCTCGGTTTGGCCGGCTAAAGAGGGTGCCCACCCTCTTTGTTTTGGCCGGCCACCACTTGGGGAGAAAACCAATTTATTTGATTTAATTAATAAAATAAATCTAGCGCGATTTGTTTTATAAATTATGGATAAATAAATTTGTATAAAGAAATTTATATATAGAAATTTATTCCTTTTATGGAAATTAAAATGATCCATGGAATGGTTTATTTTAATCAATTATGAATTGATTTTTCCATAATAAGAAAATTTATAAATTTCTTGTAAAAATTATTCCATAATAAAAGGAGAGACATATTTGTTTTATTATAAAGTTAGTTATAATAAAACTAGGCTTAAACGGAATAATTCATAAGAAAATTTATAGGATAAATTTCTTTTGAAAATTTCATTAAGAAGGAGACTTGGCAAGGGAGAGGCTACTATATAAAGGAACCAAAGGCAAGCCTTGAATTCCTAATTGAGTTATCAAGAGATCTAGTAGTTCTCTCCCTCTCTCTCTTATTCTCTCCCTTTCTCTTCCTCCTAGGGCTGGCGCCCCTTGCTCACCCTAGGGCCGACGTCCATCCCACCTAGGGCCGGCGCACCATCCTCCCCATCCAAGGGTTGCCGTGAGCTATCATCTCCAAGGAGAAGTCAACCAAGAAGAAAGAAGAAGCGGATAGCATCTCCTTCCTTCTCGGAATTTAGATTTCGTTTCTTGGTGTTAGTTTTCTTTCTTCTCTCTTGATCTTCTAGTTGTGCCTTTAGAGAATCTAGTAGTTCTCGTCTGCACAAAAACTCGTGACTTTGCGAAGTCATCCCGAAGAGAACTCGGCGTGGACGCGAATAGAGGCGGAGCTTCCAAGGGACGCTACGGTTGGATCTCGTCCCTTTCTTCGAGTTACGCGAGGTACAATGTAAATTAGTTTACTTTTTCGTAAAGTTTTAATTTATGATCATGTCCACACATCATAAGGTTGCATGCTAGATACGTGGTTAAAATAATTTGAGAAATTATTTTATGCTAATTCTTCCGCTGCACGTAAAAATTTAAAATTTTACGAACCCGTATCTTTGTCAACATGCACCCGGTCCCAACAGTGGTATCAGAGCCGGTTAGTGTTCGACATAATCATATAATTGTTTTGCGAAAAACTTTGTCATAATCTCAATTTTAGAAATATTTTCAATTATGGAAATTTTCCAATTAGTATAAGTTTTAGATTTAGGAATTTCAAAGTTTGGAAATCCTCATGAAATTTCGCAAACGTTTGAAATATCCTAGTTTCTGAAATTTTATGATAATTGTGAAAACTTCCCATCTTTGGAAACATTCCAATTTTAGAAATTTTCTATTTTAGAAATTTTCTAATTTTGGAAATATGTAAGTTGTCTTTGTACCAGAAACTTACAATTATTCTGAAAACCTATTATGAAATCTCGCAATTTTGGGCACTTTCTTTCAAGAAAGTCTAGACAAATTTATGGACAATTAATTGACAATTAAATTTGAATTGGTTTTTAAATTGACAACAAAATTCTTTATTTTGGATTGAGCCTCGGGGAGCCGTCCAATTTAAAGTTAGTTGTTGTAATTTAATTTCCCAATTTTAAATGAAATTGTCATGTTTAATTTGGTTACGCTTCCGAAGCGGACCAAATTGGATTTACGACAAATTACTTTTCTTTAGGTATCTGAGCCTCGGGGAGCCACCCTTAGAAAATGATTTGTTGTAATTAATTAAATCCATGAATAAAATATGATTTAAGAGGTGATGCTCTTACATATTGTTGTCTCCAAAATTAATTAGGAAAATGGTTTCCTATAGAGTTTCTTAAATGAGATTTTCATGAAAATAATATGTGGTTGAATTAAGGGAATTGTCTCTTAATTTAATAAGATTTGATTTAGAGAAATCAAAGTCTTAAACATATTATTTCCGAAATTGATTATGACAATTTAGGAAATTGTTTCCCAAAACAATTCCTTTAATAAAGTATGAAATTAGAATTAGGAAATCCGGTTCCTAATTCAATTCATGGGACTTGATAAATTAAGTCACATACATACTTTATTAAGGAAATCGTTAGTCATGACATAATTATATGTCATGAATGTGCTTAGAAAAGAAAGGATGAGACCCAAAACCCCTTACAAAATATTAAGGCCAACACCTTCCATTAATATGGTTAGAATCGAAGTTTTGTTTCTCGTTTGGGTTGATGGACACATCCATGCCCGGCTTGAACCTCAACATGTTCAAACCATGGAATTAGTTTATGAATAATATAGTTGGAGTCAGAGGTCAATCCTTAGTTTTGGTTGTTGGACACATCCAAGCCTGACTAAACGGTTGAATGAGCTCCAACCATATTAAAACTATTTCTTGATTAATGGGTCAGCCTTAAGCTTGGAGCATCGATTTGTTGTGCCACAGCCAAGGTCGATGCAAAGAGAGGTGCAGTTGGGTGCTATGTATAATATCGCATACTTGTTAATGAGTTAACAACCCAATGATTTATGCAAACATTCAATTAGTTGATAGCATAAAGTGATAGTTACATATATGTGATATGTAATCGGTATAATTACCTACCTTCATAGCTAAGAATAACTTGATGGCCACAGCCATGGTTGTTCTTATCTATGGTTGGATATCAACCTATTTGGAGATTGTCCTACAATCTCCCGAATTGATAAAAAGAGTTATTCAATTTGAAAAATAAAAAGGATTTTTAATTAATGTATATTGATACATTCTTTATCATTCTTCTCACATAAGCTCAATTTGTATTTCTAGGTTAATCACACGATCATGTCTTCTCTAAACTTGCGTTCCATTTTGGACACCAATAAACTGACTGGGCCAAACTTCATGGACTGGCTTCGAAACCTGAGGATAGTACTCAAGGCAGAGAAGCTTGCATATGTCCTTGAAGATCAACTTCCCAACCATCCTCCAGAAGGTGCAACTCCAGACCAGCTAATGGCCTATCAGAAACATGTGACCGATTCTGAACTTGCGAGTTGCATCATGCTAGCCTCTATGATACCTGAGCTGCAAAAGCAGCATGAGCATATGGATGCTTATACCATCATCTTCCATCTTCATGAGTTGTTTGAAGAGCAGGCGAGATCCGAAAGGTTCGAAGTCTCCAGACTCCTCTTCACCACTAAGATGCAGGAAGGCACTTCTGCCTCACAGTTTGTGTTAAAGATGTTGGGGTACATTGAGCGACTAAGCACACTCGGTTTTGCAATGGATCATGAACTAAGTATTGACTTAATTCTGAATTGTTTGCCTAAAAGTTATTCACAATTTCTGATGAACTATCGGATGAACAAACTAGAGACTACCATTCCTGAGTTGCTCAACCTGCTGAAGACTGTGGAGCCTTCTGTAAAGCCGGATCAAAAGATGGTACTGTTAGTTGGTTCCTCGAAGAAAGGTTCTAAGAGGAAGGCCAAAGAATAGAATAAAGGGAAGAAGAAAAAGGCCAAAAAGACTGAAAAAAAACCAAAAGGAACATGCCATCATTGTGGCAAGGAGGGTCACTGGCGAAGAAATTGCAAGGTTTATCTTGAGTCCTTGAAGAATAAGGCATCCGATGGCCCATCCTCTTCAGGTATCTTTGTTATTGAATGTCACTCTATTTCCTCAAATACCTGGGTACTTGATACTGGGTGTAGCTCACATATATGTAATGACATACAGGGGCTAAGGAATAGAAGAAGACTCGTCAAAGGAGAAGCAAATTTGCGAGTTGGAAATGGAGCAAAGATTGCTGCTGTTGCCATCGGAACATATTTGCTAAAGCTCCCCACTGGACGTGTCTTAGAATTGGATAATTGTTATTTTGTTCCTTCGTTAATAAAGAACATTGTATCTATTTCATGTTTGAATGAAAAGGGTTATGATTTAACTTTTAGTAACAATTGTTGTTACATAACTTTAAATGGCGTTCTTTATGGGAATGGAACATTGTGCAATGGTATCTACACGTTAGATTTATCCAATGACGTTTTCAATATCGAAGTTAGCAACACACGTGCTCGAATAGATAATCGAATAGACTCCTACACTTGGCATTGCCGTCTTGGCCATGTAAGTAAGAAACACATGACCGAATTACACCGATGTGGAATTCTAGAATCATTTGAACCCGGTTCATTTGATACATGCGAATCATGCTTAAAAGGCAAGATGACCAAATTACCCTTTTCTGGAAAAGGTAATCCAATGGGAGAATTGCTTGGTCTAATACATACTGATGTATGTGGACCAATATCAACTCTTGCACAAGGAGGCTATAACTACTTCATCACCTTTATTGATGATCACTAACGATTCGGGTATGTCTTCTTGATGAAACACAAATCTGAAGCTTTTGAGAAATTCAAAGAGTTAAGAAATGAGGTAGAGAAACAGCTTGGCAAAAGTATTAAGATACTTCGATCCGATCGAGGTGGTGAATACTTAAGTCAAGAGTTTCAAGATTATCTTAGGGACAATGGGATATTGTCCCAATGGACTCCGCCATATACACCACAGCATAATGGTGTATCTGAGAGGCGCAACCGAACCTTAATGGACATGGTTAGGTCGATGATGAATCATGCAACTCTTCCAAAATCCTTTTGGGGCTATGCACTTAAGACAGCTGTTTACTTGCTAAACAGA
>JAGFNQ010002158.1:0-71384 GCA_024364735.1 Boesenbergia rotunda | reverse complement strand
AAATTTCTGAAACTCTGATACGTTCCTGATCAGACTGCATTAACAATTGGCATTCCACAACAGGGATGTAGACTCTATTGATATTCGTCATTTCAGAAAAATTTCCGAAACACGACATTAAGAACAAGATTCATGACTCAACAAACCCTTTCTTATGAATTTGAACATTCCAACATAGGTTTGTATCAAATTAAAATTAGGTTTTGTTCCAACTATAATTGGTTTGTATCAGATGTGTTTGTATCAAAATGATCAACAATCTGATACAATTTGATGAAAAGAGATTGGTTTGAGGAGGTTTTGGATCACTTTGGAACGATTTGGGAGTTCCTTGATCAGAATTGGTCTAATCGGTCACCAGACCGATCTGAATTGGTCTGATCGGTCACCAGACCGATCAGAAGGACCCCTGATCGGTCGGTGGACCGATCAGGTCTAATACAGAATGGTTTCTGAAACTGATCAGCTTCAGAAACGGGTTTGTTTCAACTCTAAACCCTAATATAATCAAATTTAACTCCTAACAGTGTTCCATTAAACAACATTCATGTTTCTTTAACCAGAATAAACATCATGATTAGTGTCCCTTAACTTAGGTTTATTGCCATCAAGTTTAAAGACCTTAAACCAAACAAACACAGCTTTGTATCAAAGCATGATCAGTGGGAAAAAAAACTAGTCATGGAATTTGAGTACTAACTTTTGAACCATCATAGACTAGGTTGACATGTTGTTCTTAACCAAAGTTATACAAGAAAATTTTGGCTTGCTTGAATCAAATTAACACCAATATATGATTAAATTCCAAAACATGCTTGCATCAAGTTAGTATCAAGCTATGATCAATTTCTAAATTCTGATCAGTTTAATGTATGTTTATAACATGCTCACTCCAACTACTCAACCCCATAATCCTCATTCCCAGTTACTAGAAACAAATCATAACTATTTTCTTTCCAAATAAACTAAAAGTTAAGCATGGTATACATAGCATAGGAAATACAGTTGATGTAAATGCATCCAATCCTTAGCTATACTCTTCATGATCTCAACCAAAAATTTTCAAACATAAATTTTCCAACCATGGATACTAGAAGCAATGAACATGTATTGCTATTTGAACTAGACAGTTTCTTCTTTGTTTTGAAAGCAAACTTGATCATGGAAGAATTTTAATACTAAAGTAAATTGTACTTAAGCATGATTAAGTACTTTGGCACATGAATTCCATAAAAATCACTAGCCAAGGGATTACATTGTTATAGGAAATAAAGCAATGAAAATCAAATTATCAAATTTGAATTTTCCAAAGCTAATCATGTGGATAATAATTTTCCCTGACCATAGATTTGGAGCACCCGTTATCAACAACCCATGTTGATAGATGCTCCCCCTTAAGCAATGCTTATACAATTCTAAAGATAGAGGTTCTAGGTACCCAAATTTTGGGACCTAATGAACTTTCAATGAAAGGCTTTGGCACCCATGCCTTATTCATTTTCTTTTTGGCTTTTTGAACCTTAGAATTTTTTGATGATCCAAAATGTGTTCTAGACATTAGTGACATGATACTAGGTTCTTTAGGTCGGTAACCCATACCGGCCTTGTTGTAAACCACCCTTTGGGAGTTTAGTATCATGTCTAAGGTTTTGGAGCTAGTTGAGAATTTCTCAAGAACATTCTTGAGATTTTTAACTTCGCTCTTTAAGTCCTTATTTTCATTTTCAAGGATCTTAACATGCAAGTCATCAATTACCTCATCCTTAGAGGTTTTTAAATGTTCTACTTCCAATTTCAAAGATTTGATTTTGTTCTTAGACTTTTTGAGCATGTTTGTCAAGCAAGCTATTGTTCTATAGAACTTATCTAGCTCGGGAAAGATTACCTCTTCATCATCCGAAGATGATGAAGGCGCGGTTGAGGAGCTTGATTCGTCTCCACTCTCCTTGGATGACTCTTCTAAGGCCACTAGAGCCACATGACAGTAGGTCTTTTCCTCCTCCATTTTCTTCTTTTTGTCACCTGCCACTAAAGCCAACCCTTTCTCCTTTGGGCTTTGGTTAGAGATCTCATGTAGTTCCATTTCACAAAATAGATCTTCTAACTTAACAAAAGAAAGATCCTTGGAAATCTTGTAGGCATCCACCATGGATGCCCACAAGGCATTCCTAGGAAATGATTTAAGGACATACCTTACAAGATCTCGGTTTTCCACCTTTTCATTGATGGAGTGCAAGCCGTTGAGGATCTCTTTGAATCTTCCATGGAGTTCACTTACCTTTTCATTTTCTTCCATGAAAAGGTTTTGAAGTTGGCTGAGAAGGAGGTCCTTTTTGGCTGTTCGGGTTTCATGAGTGCCTTCATGGAGCTCAATGATCTTGCTCCATAGGTCTTTAGCACTTGTGAAGGGACCAACCTTGATCCTTGGTCAACCCGCATTGCAAAGTTACCACCGCTTTCGCATCGGCTTCACCTTTCCGGATTTGATCTACGGACCAACTTGAGAAGTCCATCTCTTTTCCCTTAGCATCTTTAGGAGTGGAAAAACCTTCCTTGACAACAAACCACATGCTCAGGTTGGTTTTGAGGTAAAACTCCATCTTCAGCCTCCAATATGGAAAATCAGTGACGTCGAAGAGTGGAGGTCGGCTGGTGCTAAACCCTTCTCTTCCCATAGCCATCTTTGTTAACTCTCGGATGTTAAGCCGCATGAACAGAGCCCCTTGCTCTAATACCACTTGTTGGAACTTGGATGGCTAAAGAGGGGGGGTGAATATAGCCAGACACAAAATCGCTTTCACTTTTGAGATTTCTCAGCAGTTAGGGTTAGTAGCACAGCGGAAGAAATACAAAACAGAGTTTAACTGCAGAAATGAAAAGTAAACCAAAAACGCTAACAAGGATCGTTTACAAGGTTCGGGGATAACTTACCCCTACTCCTTGGCGTGCCCTTAAGGTGGGCGATCCCGTGATCGTTGGCAGATCAAGCCCCAGAAACCCGGATAAAATGCAACCTCCTTCTCGGTGGAGTAACCTCTTCACAGCGTTTCAAGATGAATGAAGTATTAAGTACAATGAAACACAAGAAGGAATCTTACTGAGCACTTACAGCAAGAACACAAGCGAACTCCTCATCGAGTTCCACCCAACACAGATCTCACGCAAGAACACCCTGCTCTTCGTGTCTTCTTGCCGATGGACTGGCCAAGCTCCTTGTTTCTTCCAAGTGCTCAAGTATCAGAAGGTTGCTCAAGATTCACAGTTGCTTGCACAAGAGATGGATCAAAGTTGTCACAAGAACTCAGGAGTTGTAGCTCAAGGAAGAAGTTGAATCAAAATTGTTGCTGAGACTTCTTAGCCACCAAGCCCTTAAGTCTCTGCTCACTAATCTCAGGTCCTAGGCGCGCCTCTACAACTCTCAGCTGCTCACCAGCTTCTCTACAACAGCCTCAGCTATCCTGACCACCTCTGGACTCACTGAACTCTCTAGCCAAGCCCAGGTCAGCTCGTCAGTTTCCTACCGTTGCAAGCCCACGCCATCCGTTGTGACCTGAGAAGGAGAAACAAACAAACCCGCTCTAAGGAAAGACTCCCATTGACCCTCCTTGAGTGTTTGAATCCATCCCTATCATCTGCACACTTAATCAGAGGTATAGCAAATAAAATCAAAGTTACATCAGTGATAGCAGAGAAAATTAGAACATTCGGAACGCAATCAGACGTCTGACACCGCTTTTGAAATAAAACTGTTAGCTACGATCGGTCACCGAACCAATCAGAGTGACTCCTGATCGGTCACCAGACAGATCAGGATGGGCTCAGACCGATCAGGCTCCAACCTGATCGGTCCCCAACGTGCAATCAGAAATCGCGACTTCTCCGGGATCGGTCACCAGACCGTTCCCAAGTCGTGAATCGGTCACCAGACCGATCCACCCCTTCTCAGAGTGATTTCCCAGCTTAGCAGTCCAACACTCCTGATCGGTCAGCAGACCGATCAGGGTGTGGCCTGATCGGACTGGTGACCAATCAGGCCACTCTCTGACCGATTAGGCTCCAGCCTGATCGGTCTCGTGACAATTGATCGTTCACCAGAACGATCTGAATAGTATCCCTGATCGGTCACCAGACCGATCAGGAGTCATTCAGTAGGGTTCCCAAATTTACTGTATGCTCCCTGATCGGTCACCAGACCGATCCACAAGGGAACTCCATGCCAACTTCCCTGATCAGTCACCAGACCGATCCAGGCAAGGTCAAATCCACTCCAAGTCACGAGAACAAGCCTCCAGCCCTTCTCTGACTCGTTCTTAGTCCCCCGGACCAAGACTCCGTGCCCAGTTTCACTCACTGGGACTTCAACCTAGCCCTCCAAGCTAGGACCTGGCCCTCCATGCTAGGATTTCATCAACCTAGCCCTCCAAGCTAGAAATTTTCCACACCTAACCTTCCAGGTTAGGAATTTTCACACCTAACCCTCCAAGCTAGGACTTTTCTCACTTAGCCCTCCAAGCTAGAACTTTTCACACCTATCCCTCCAAGCTAGGACTTTTTCCCACCTAACCCTCCAAGTTAGGAATTTTCACACCTAACCCTCTAAGTTAGGACTTTTCACACCTAGACCTCCAAGCTAGGACTTTTCACACCTAGCCCTCCAAGCTAGGACTTTTTCACACCTAACCCTTCAAGTTAGGACTTTTCACACCTAGCCCTCCAAGCTAGGACTTTTTTACACCTAACCCTCCAAGTTAGGACTTTTCACATGCCAGTGTGCGATCTCCCGATCCACCTGGACTTAATCCGAATTCAACCAAACTTGAATCAAAATTAAATCCGTGTCAAACACCAAAACAACAATCAGGGTCAGACTGCATCAACAACATGTGTTAGACTTATACCTTTCCTACCGATGCATGGATGATGATCAGGTTAGTGATGAGGGTGTTGCTAGCATACACTACCTTCATGGGTGCATATTGAGCTGTAGGCTCTGTACGGTTACATACTAGCGATTATCGACTCTCCTAGGGTCTGAGCCCGTCACGCAGTCAAGTTTCCTGTTTTGTTTGAGCTATTTGTGTTGTATGCTATCGCATGATGGCGACCACTAGCTCCCTTGCGATCTGAGCCTGTCACCAGTCATGCTTTTGTTCTTGCATTGCCACAGTGTTGGGCATTATACTTGCATAATCACAGTGCTGGTCTTCATACTTACAAAGTCACAGGTGTTGGGCTTCATACTTGCATCGCCACAGGTGTTGGGCGTCATACTTGCATAGTCATAGGTGTTGGGCTTCATACTTGCATAGCTACAGGTACTGGGTTTCATACTTACATAGTCACAGGTGTTGGGCTTTATATATGCATCGTCACAGGTGTTGGGTGTCATACTTACATAGCCACAGGTACTGAGATTCATACTTGCATAGCTACATGTGTTGGGCCTCATACTTCCATAGCCACAGGTGTTGGGCTTCATACTTGCATGGTCATAGGTGCTAGGCATTATACTTGCATCGTCACATGTGCTGGGCGTTATACTTGCATAACCACAAGTGTTGGGCTTCATACTTGCATAGTCACAGGTGTTGGACTTCATACTTGCATGCTACGAGTGTTTGGCTTTACTATTGTTGTATACCACGAGTGTTTGGCTTCTCTACGTAGCCGCGAGTAGTTGGCTTGCCTGTCTCGTGTTCACCCAATTGCCAAGTGGTGGTGGGGGTACGTACAGTACAGGGCATTGCATCATGTGCATATGATACATTGCACATTTGCTTGTACTTGTTGCATTTGATTGTTGCATAGGTTTGACATGCACATACAGGTGGTGGTCGGGATGCTTGATCGCAGGATAGATGAACTCTGATATGTACATCCTTTTAGTATTTTCGGTTATGCATTATCTTATCTACACAAGACAATATCAGCGTGACTCTTACTGGTAGTATAACTTACTACATATATCTATTTTTAGTATCTGTTGAGTTTATTTGGACTTACCACCGTTCACCATATTTTTATTTTCAGGTTGATTGGTCGCCAGGGGAGCCCCAGTTGCCAGTTCTAAATCCCAATGACTCCGACTTTGTTTCTTCCGCATGCTTATGTTTTCTGTTTTAGCATACTTCGTATTCTGTATTTGATTTGTGTCTTGGACTTGTATTGAGCCATATGTGATTCGTGGTTTTGTATTTTTGAGTCCTCTGTTGGACTTTATGTGTATTGTTTTGCTGCGTGCCTGCCTAGAGGGTAACTCAGGTGAGTATTATGGTTTTATTACTGAGATGTATTTATTTTCAAATATTACATCTTTTGTTTTGAGGCCTGAGGCCATTTATATATTTCGTGGTTTGTATAAATGTTCCAAATTGTCCGTCGTATAGGGAAGATGTTGTCCGATTGTATATTGGACCAACGACTCCTCTAGTCTCGGGGCATGACAATAGGAGTGATTATTTTGCTATACTCGATGTTTGGTTGATTCCTGGCTATATATACCTTAACTATATACTTAGTTGCATGATTACTAGATCATGATACTTGTTGGATAAATGTTTACTATACCTTAACATAGATGTTAACCTATTTGCATATCATATCATAGCATGGATGCTAATCTAGTTGCTTATCATACCATATCATGGATGTTAAGTTGGTTGCTTATCATACAGTTGCATGGATGTTGATCTGGTTGGAATCGTGTACGTTAGTGTCAAGCACCATCCTTGTACTATTGCATTGCTATCGATCCTTAACTCCCTTGTGATTGAAATGGATCGTCAGTCATAGTTTCTGCTCACTCGGCCACTTGGGGTAGTGGTAGTTAGAGTGCAAGATGTCATCCTATTGTGTCACGCTCAACCACTCAAGGGTAGTTGGAGTTGGAGTTGTGAGTAGGAAGTAGAGATATAGAGTTGTTGGCTTTCCCTTTTTGGTTTTGGGTATGTATCATGATGGATTGTGCGGCCCGAGAGCACGCGTCCTTCTTGCTCAAATGTCGCGTACGCCCTTCTTGCTCCACTAGTGTACTCTTTCATAAACCACTGCGTCTCTCAGATGCACCAAACCCATCGATTCTCTTCCCATATCATCCTTCTCTTTCGCTGCATCTTTCGCTCGACTTCCTATGCTCCTAAACTCTTACACACTTAGACACAGGAATCAGAAACCAACAGAACCTAACTTGACTCGGTTGAACAAATGAAAACTCACCTGGGGTTCTTACAATCTTTCCCTTTTTGATATGTATCAACCCAAGTTAAATTAGGGTTAAACATCATAAAATGACAAATATAAAATGTTGATAATGCAATACAAAAAACTAATTTACAAATTAAACCTCCTCCTTAATTTAATCCTATCTTCTCCCCTTTTGATCACATCAAAAAAATGTTAAAGGTAAAATCAACTTAGAAAAAAATTTTAAACTAGATTCTTTTTAAAAAGTTTGTGTAACTTCTCTGTGTTGAAAGAAAGTTCAAAGTAAAGTGTGACAAGGAAAAATAAGTAATGTTAAAGGCAAATAAAATATATTTTTGAAAAAAAAAACTTAGAGAATTATCTATTCACCTAAAATTTTTGAGAGCATGTCAACATTAATCCAATAAATTTGGTATTTCAAAAATCAATATTAAGGTATTTTTAAATTAAAATTCTGATCTGCGATAAACAATTTAAAAAATTTATTTTTTTCAAAAAATACTCAAATTTTTATCCAAGTAAGAAAATTGGTAGGTTCATCTCTGTAAAAATTTTCAAAGTAAAATAAATTTTTAAGTATAAGAAACTAATTTTTATTTCAGAGTTGATAATTTTTGAAAAGATAATTTATAAAATTAGATATTGATCATGAAAATATTTGAAAAATTGTTACAACATTCCAAATATAATGTATAGATTCTACAAATTCAGATTTTTCAAAAAATAATTTTCTAAGTATTTTTTAAAATTAAAAAAATCAATTTTCAAACAAGAAATTCATAAAAATATATTTAAGAGTTAACAAATTTCGAAAAAAATTCTATAGCTAGATTAAGTGAAGTCTATCATAGAAAAATTAAAATTTAATTTTCTACCGTAAATAAATATTCAAAAAAAATTCAAAAGACTAACAAACAAGGCATTAATTAACAAAAAAATAATTATTTACAAAAAATTCTAACAATGTAGTACAGTTTTATGAATACAATGACAAAAAAATAATTATTTACAAAAAATTCTAACAATTTAGTATAGTTTTATGAATACAAAGCAGGTTCCTATCAATAGTATTTATTAAATATTTTAAAGGAATATAGTTTTTGGATATTTTTGTAATTTGACCTTTGTGATTTCTCAGATACCAATTAAGTTTTCTAAAATATTCAATTTCAAAAATAATTTGAATTTCTACAATCATAGTTATTTTTCAATTTCTCTATTTGAGTCTGCAATTTTTTATTTTCTAATTTCAGTTTATCATATATTTCTAAAGATCATATAGAGGCTAATTTTATTTTTAACTCTACATTCTTAAATTTTAATTTACATAGGGATTTTGTCATTTTCTTAATACCAAAATAAAGATGATTAGGCGGGAGTAAATATATCTCACTTACTAGGTCATTTTCAAATTTGAAAGCTCTCCTTTCATCGTTGCTTTCTTTTGAAGTAACTCCCCCTTCATCAAGGCTTATGTTGGATGAAATTTCATCATCTTCTAGTAGATAATCAGCCATTAGTGCTAGTCCGACAATCTCCTTGCTGTTGGACTCTTCTGAAGACGAAGAAGTGTCCATTGAGGAGTCAAATTCTGCTTCCTTCAATTCTTCACGGAGTTCTAGAAGCTTGGACCAAAGGGCTTTCGGTGATGTGTAAGATACGATCCTTTTGAGTTCCTCAGCTGGTAATACGCTTAAAAGATGGAACTCAGCCTTCCTATTTGCCATGAACTTGTCGCGCTGTTTTTCAGTCCAGTGGTGTTGTTCGAGTTCTTTTCCATTCTCATCCTTGGTTACTTCAAAACCAAATTTAATTGTTAATAAAATATTGAAATTGATTTTGAAAAATACCTCCATGCACCTTTTCGAGAATGCAAATTTCCTCTCAAACTTCGGTGGATAGATGTTTGATCCAACCATCATCTTATTGCTTTAGGCTGCAATTAGCCCTACTGAAGTGGTTCTGGCTCTGATACCACTTGTTGGGATTGTAGGACTAGCAAGAGGGGTGAATTGTCCTGAAAAATTACACTAGATTTTTTGTTTTTGCTTAAACAAAGATAAGGTTAGTTATCAACAGAACAATAACATAAAACAATTCTATGCAAAAGAAATGAGACACTAGATGTTTACTTGGTTATAACAAGGATGGTTGCTAATCCAAGGCAATGACAAACTTAACTCCAAATGTACTCCTTATGGCGGAGAAGCCTCTTACACAATTTAAACTCAAAGAAAAACAGAGAAAACTAAAAAAGAAATTCGTTGCAATTTGATTAATCAAATGGACTAAGTTTTGGAGTCTATTTATAGTTCCTATGAAACTTTATCGAAATGATGATATGGTACTTCTGAGGCGCCTATGTGCATACGAGTACCTGACATATGGTTAGTGTTTGTTTACATCGCAATGGCTATAAATTGGCTATCTTCTCCCTTCCAATGCCATCACTTATTAAAAAAATATATTTCTTGCTTGTTTGCAACTTGTTAAATAATTTGAGATATCCCTTTTGTTGCATTAAGAATGAACTATCATCTTGTAGATCTACAATGTGTTGAGGCAATCGGCCCAAGAATGATCGAGAAGATCATGGTTTTGATGTGTGTGTGCAATTAAGTTTAAGGTTAGGGTGTTGTGTTGTATTTGATATGTATGATTGAGTTTCCAGGACTTAGAGAATCACACATGGAGAACATATCCGAGGGACGAGAGCCGAGGGAGGAGAACTCCAAGGGCAAGCCGGGAAGTGGACTTCAAGGGCACACGTGAAGGATGGCATGGAGGCAAGCCAAGGAAAGGCTTGTGTGCGCATCCAAGGGACGATAGCCGGAGGAAGAAGACTTCAAGGGGCAAGCCAAGGGAGTATACCTGAAGGCACAGTGAAGGAGAGTGTTCGGAGTGAGAATGAGTGAATGTAGAGGGTGGGCAGTCGACTGGTCAGAAGGCAGTCAACTGCCAAAACTCACAGAATGATTTTCACTTCGGACCAGTCGACTGCTCCAGGAGCAGTCGACTGGTCAGCCCCAAAAACTAGTCGTTGGCTGGCATTTAAAGCTAGGCCAGTCGACTGCCCTAGGGGCAGTCGATTGGTGCGGGGTTGGACAGCTTTTGAAGCTGTCCTTTACTCTTATATAAAGGGGACTTTTGGGCACGAGGTAGATACGGTTCTCTACTGTACCGAAGTGCTGATAGTGCCCCAATCGTTCTACTCTTCCTCTAGCTTTCATCTTGATCTTGTAAAGAGGAAGAAGACAACTTTGTAAAGGTTTTCTCCACCTTGAAGGAGACCATTCATAGTGGAGGTGGTGTACTCGTGTGGATCCTTGGATTAGTCATCCTTCGGGGTGGATACCAAGTAAAACCTTCACGTTAGCATTGAATCTTTTGTTTTCTATTATATTTTGTATTGTGCTAACCATCTTGTAGAAAAAAAACTGAAAAGTGCTATTCACCCCCTCTAGCCGAGCCATCGATCCTAACAAGTGGTATCAGAGCGCAAGGATGCCTTCAACGGACTAACCGTCAAGAAGAGCAATCATTGAAATGGTCGGCTCGCACATTCAACCGACAAAATTCGAGGAAGAGTTTTCATGGTGGAAGATGAGAATGGAGGTATTTTTCAATACTGACTTTGATATTATGCTAATCATGGAAAACGGTTTTGAGGTGCTTAGGGATCAAGATAACAAGCTTCTTGAGAAGGTAAGGTGGAGCAAGAAGCAAAAAGATGATCACTTAGCAAATTCAAAAGCCTTGCATTATCTACTTAGTGTGCTTCCTCAACAAGAAGTGACAAGAATTGGAAACTACTTGAGTGTCAAGGATTTATGGGAAAAGCTAGTGGAACTTCATGAAGGCACCTCGGAAGCGAAAATGATGAAAAGAGATCTTCTTCGATCCCAACTCAACAACATCAAGCTTGATAAAGGGGAGAAGGTAACAAGTTTACATGCTAGATTTAAGAAAATACTAAATGGGCTAACAAGTGTAGGGGAACAATTACCCAACCGAGACATTTTGATGAAAGCCATCAATGGCTTCCCAAGAACATCAACTTGGAGCTCAACGGTGGACTCCTACTATATTTCCAAGGATCTAGAGAAAACATCTCTAGAAGAATTTTTCTCAACCATGGAGCTTCATGAGACTCGAGTTGGAGGAACAATCAAAGAGGTATACTATAAGCCAAAGAGTATAGCCCTTGTGGCAAATAAGGGAAAAGGTAAAAAGAAGGAGGTCGTATCATCCGATTTGGAGGAATCTAGCGCTTCCATGGGTAGTGATGCGGAAGCCTACAAGGTAAGAAAGGTAAGAAAAGCATTTAAACAATTTTCTACTAACAAGTCTCATGGTAGGAAAGAATCAAGGAGAAAAAATAAATCAAGGAAGATAATTTGCTACAATTGCCAAGGTGAAGGACACATAAGAGATGAGTGTCCTCTCTTGAAAAAGAAGAAAGAAAAGAAGAAAGAAGGAAAGAAGAAATCAAAAGAGAAGGAGAAAAAGGTGCAAAACTTGAAGGCTACATGGGATGATCCATCTTCATCGGAGGAGGAGGAGCATTATGTATCCCATTTTGCACTAATGGGAATTGATAACATTGCCTCCATGACATCCGAATTTGAAGAGGAGAAGAGCTCAAGTGAAGGGGGAGGCTCCACTTCAAAATTGGACTTCTCGGTAAGTGAGGTATACAACTTACCCACTTCAACTCTTGTAAAAATAATTTTGAGTACTAGTGATGATTTGATTGATGCTAAAAAGAAAATTAAGGGCTTATAAAAAGGAGAATTGCATGTTAAAGGAAAAATTAGCATCCATGGAAATTAAGGATAATGAGCATGTTTCTTCATCTATCTCAAATGATTCATGTTTAGAAGAAGAAAATAAGGATTTAATGGAAAAGATAGATAGTCTTACCCAAGCACTTAGGAAGTTTGAAGTTGGCTCAAAGACATTAGATATGATCATTGGGAGCCAAAGAGCAAGCTTTAAGAAAGAGGGATTAGGTTTTGGGAAGTCTAACAATGGGAAAATCTATCATTGCCTAATTGTTAGAGGACAAGCAAAGACCAAGACCTTAAGTAAGAAATGGATTCCCAAGGAATATTTGGTTAACCCAATTAGGAAACATTACTATTGGGTACCAAAGTCAATCCTCAAGGGTTAGAGGATTTGGGATAAGTCATCCATGGTATTAGAATTTCAAATTTTTGAAATTTGGTTGACTTGAGATATTGAGGGGGAGTTTGTAGCTCATAGTAGAAATTCATGATGAATTGGGCAAAATAAGGCTTACCTTGAAAACAACTCATATTACTTTGCTTTATGATTGTATTCATACATATGAGATGTTAGGATGATACAAATGATTCACTTGTGCTTGTAGCATAGTGTTGGGTCATTAGAAGTATCAAATTATGGAAAATAGACCAATCATGGGGAAAGCAAGTGTTTAATTGATGGACACTTTGCCCAAAGACCATGGTTGGACATTTTTAAACATTTGAAAACCATTTTATGTCTTACATGTTTTTCCATAAGCTTAGAAGATATATGAGTTCATAATTAGATTGAAAACTTGATACAAAGTTAGTGTTTCTCATAAAATTTGAACTTTAGTCAAAAGTCAAGCATGTTTGAAATTTTTCCTGAACTGATATTTTTCCTTAATAAAGTATATGATATCAAACATGCCTGCAAATTTTTATATTTTTTGGAATTTTCTAGAATTTTTGCTAGGTTTCTGAAATTCGACTCAGAAGCTGAAATTTGGAACTGACAGAGTATCAGTCGACTGCCATTTTGGCCAGTCGACTGATACGCCTGAATTCAGCTTCTGACATTTCTTTTCAGAAATAAGGATTTCCTCATTTGATGCCATGGGTTAGTATTGCTGTAGGCAATCATTTTTGATGGTGTCAAAGAGGGAGAATGAGTGATTTAAGTTAGATTTTAACTTAAATTTTTGACTTTTGATTTATGATAAGAATTGAAAATGGGAGAAGACATGGGTTAAGGGGGAGGTTCCTCTTGGTTTTACTATGTCTTGTTTTTCAATTGCTATTGTTATTTACTGTTGTTGGTTATTATTTATTCCCTAACTTAAACATATTACCATACATCAAAAAGGGGGAGATTGTTGAGACAATCGACCCAAGAATGATCGGGAAGATCATGATTTTGATGTGTGTGTGCAATTAAGTTTAAGGTTAGGGTGTTGTGTTGTATTTGATATGTATGATTGAGTTTCCAGGACTTAGAGAATCACACATGGAGAACATATCCGAGGGGCGAAAGCCGAGGGAGGAGAACTCCAAGGGCAAGCCGGGAAGTGGACTTCAAGGGCACACGTGAAGGATGGCATGGAGGCAAGCCAAGGAAAGGCTTGTGTGCGCATCCAAGGGACGATAGCCGGAGGAAGAAGACTTCAAGGGGCAAGCCAAGGGAGTATACCTGAAGGCACAGTGAAGGAGAGTGTTCGGAGTGAGAATGAGTGAATGTAGAGGGTGGGCAGTCGACTGGTTAGAAGGCAGTCAACTGCCAAAACTCACAGAATGATTTTCACTTCGGACCAGTCGACTGCTCCAGGAGCAGTCGACTGGTCAGCCCCAAAAACTAGTCGTTGGCTGGCTGCCCTAGGGGCAGTCAACTGGTGCGGGGTTGGACAGCTTTTGAAGCTGTCCTTTACTCTTATATAAAGGGGACTTTTGGACACGAGGTAGATACAGTTCTCTACTGTACCGAAGTGTTGCTAGTGCCCCAATCGTTCTACTCTTCCTCTAGCTTTCATCTTGATCTTGTAAAGAGGAAGAAGGCAACTTTGTAAAGGTTTTCTCCACCTTGAAGGAGACCATTCATAGTAGAGGTGGTGTACTCGTGTGGATTCTTGGATTAGTCATCCTTCAAGGTGGATACCAAGTAAAACCTTCGTGTTAGCGTTGAATCTTTTGTTTTCTATTATATTTTG
Organism: Boesenbergia rotunda; assembly: GCA_024364735.1. Lineage (NCBI taxonomy): Eukaryota > Viridiplantae > Streptophyta > Magnoliopsida > Zingiberales > Zingiberaceae > Boesenbergia > Boesenbergia rotunda. The sequence goes on along the minus strand of JAGFNQ010002158.1, from coordinate 57,208 downwards.
TATTGTGCTAACCATCTTGTAGAGAAAAACCGAAAAGTGCTATTCCCCCCCCCCTCTAGCTGAGCCATCGATCCTAACACAATGTACCATTTTTACTTTTTGTTTTGCGTTGCTCTGTATTCTATGCTTCTTCTAAACTTTAGCTTGTACAAGTACTATCCTTTTTTATACTATTCAAAGATCCAACTACATTATCATATGCTATCATGTATCAAGCGATCTTATGAGAACAATGTTGAGGTTGTTTCCTTAGATGAGAAAGAAAGAGGTATCCGAGCAACCCTAAACTTTGGGTATATGTTTGGACATGTGAGTCTTGAGTTTGCACATTTTGTTCTTGTTCTTCTATCTATTTATAAATATTTTCTTACTTATTGTTACATATTGTTTATTCATATCTATTTTAAAATAGTTAGCATGTTTATTCATATTGTTTATTTATATGCATTTTGTTTCTCAAAGTTTCAATCAATGAATGGATAAATTGGTGATAGCGGTTGATATATCTCGTCACCTAAGTGATGACGATCTAGAAATTCAGATCTGTTATGGCTATAAGTATCAGTGTTAAATACGACCAATTAAAAAAAATGATAGAATAAAAGTTTATTTAAAAGATTAGGATTTATTGATCTATGATAAAGAGTTCGGTATACTCTTAAATATAGAAATTTATTGAAGTGGATTACAATAAATTGGAGGGTTAAATAGCTAAAACCCTTACCCTAAGGGTAGGAATAAGATTACTGAAAGTTGAGGGGCCTTTTTGTAAAAAACCCTCACATTAAAACCCCTCACATCCGCTCGCCCGCAGCCAAAGCCGCAGCCAGCCGACCCCTTCTTCTTCCTCCCCTCACGAACCCTAGCCGCAGCGCCAACCCCTTCTTCTTCCGTTTTCCTCTCCTCATCGCGAGCCCTAAACCGCAACCACCCGACCTCTTTTCCTCTCCTTATCGGCAAACCCTAGCCTTGGTTGTTCGCTTCTCTCGTTCGCCTTCCCCCGTTCGCCGGGACCGCAAGACAAGGCATCGGCGGCTTCTCTCGTTCTCCTCCGGCAACTCGTTATTTGGCGGCCGGCGCGATTAAGGAACCCTTCTTCTGGAGCCGAAGCGGGCACACTGATTACCAGGCTGCCTTCTGAAATTTTTAGCACCTGTAAGTGGAAATCTGCTACTTCCTTTTTCGAGTTTACAGATTTTAAGTTGTAATCTGGTAAGGGGGAAGAGGTAGTCCGGTAAGTTTTGATCACTAGATTCATAGATTGGACTACATAATGACTGAATTAGTCAAATGATATAATCATTGTGGCGCTTGTTGATCATTTGATCATCTGCAGACATGCTACTATTGTCTCCTGTAGATCACTCACCCCATACATTCCTCAAACCTAAATCCTTAAGGAAACATGAGATTTCCATGGCAAGCGTTGCATGACTTGGAGAGTGTCTTCATTTCCATCCAATACAAGGGTTTAGTATATGTGATGCACCAAGCTCTGATCTTGTATAATTAACCATCAAGAATTGATTGTAGATTAGTTTGGGCAGAGGGTTTTGTGTATCTATGCCATGGGATACCTATACCTTGCTGTATAATTTCAATTTTGTTTTCTTTTGTGGGTTGAATTCTTAACCCTGTTACCGTAGGACTGTGGTGCTTGAGTTCTTGCCGTGAGCTCTAATGCTAAGGGAATGCTTGTTAGAGATGGCAGTGAGATTGGGTTAGATTAGAGGATAAAGGATTTTATTACCACATTAATCATGCTATTAGAAGAGGTTAACACATTGGATTGGATATGATCCATAAAGGTGTTTAATCTAGGAAGGATGATTAGTTGAAACATTTGGCAGCACCTTGATTTGTGCTTGCCGTGAGCTTTTGGGAGAACATTTGGTTAAACTACGGGTTAGGTAATTTGAAATGTAAACCTAATAGGTTAACTTGACAAATTTAGATTCCAAAACTAATTGGAATCTAATCGGGATAATTTGGGATAATCAAGGCTTAATCATTTAATTATGGTTAATTAAATAGAATAAGGATAATTAGAACAATCCTAATTACTTGAGACAGTTCGTATAGCTATCAATTAGATATTATTGTAGCTAAATATTAAACCTTTGATACAGGGCATTGATTGTATTTGTCATTGCTGATTATCAGACGGGAGATTCTTGCTGATACGAGCATCTACTTTGAGGCGGGTATCTTTGACTTATCTCTTTAGATATTGTCATTTTGCTATGCATAGTTTGTTATAGATAGCAGTACGTTTATGCGCTATATCTGCTTTAGTATACCTTTACTTGATACCTGTTGCTTATCCTTGAGGTGGTCTTCCTTTTTGCTTCATACAGTCTCACTAGTTGTCATGTGTATATGTATGTGCATAGAGGTAGTGATATGTCCTCTTGCATTTGACATTTATAGATCACTAGTTACCTTGCCAGTATACCTAGTAGGTTTCTTGTATTCTATGTTATTGTAACGCCCGACCTTATATCTACCCTAAAGGCTGGGTTACAGGTCCACACATTCATATCATGCAATCATATTAAACATGTATATCCAAACAAAACAGTTACAATACATGAACTCGTAATAAGCATGCTTATTGAACACTAAATTACCAAGCAAGGTTTTCCAATCGAATAATTCATTTATATCTACATGCATTTACAACCTAATATGGAAAGCATTTAACACACTATAGCATGAAATCTCAAGTAAGCATATAGCAAAGGTTATCTAGCCTTAGATACATGCAAAAGAAGCATATACAAAAGAAGCATTCATAAGGAACAGAAAATGGCAATTATCTAACATTTTACTTAGCATGCCTATTACAAAATTTAGACATTAATGATAGTATTAGCTAACATGGTTTAGGTTTCATATCTCTAACAGTAGAGTAGTCACAATCATCATACGTTCAGAGTATAGCAATACAATTTCAATCTTTCATAGGAAGCAGTTAGATTCTAGACAAACTAAGGTAGATAGAATCTTTCATCCTTTCCCGAGCCATCACCACACACATCCTCCAACCTTCCCTCTGCCTCTTCCTTTAGTTCGAGTATTTCTTACCGCTATCTGCAGCATAAGAAAAAAATAACAGGAACTAGTAAGCAAAACATGCTTAGTAAGAATCCGGGCCTACTCGCAAAATCCATATCGATACATCATATCATGTACACAGTAATCAAGATAGAACAAGATTATAAGCCTCATAAGCATCTCATCAAAGCATCATGCATCATAAGCATCTCATCAAAGCATCATGCATCATAAGCATCTCATCAAGCATCATGAATATCACATCAAATATCTCTAAGTACTTTACAGAACAAGATCATCACATAATGAGGAAACAATATGTTTTTCAAAAGGTTCCATAATGGTAAGTACTTCAAAATATCATATCATCATTCAGGGCCCAGTTGTCGTACCACATCATCATGCGCGTTCCCTAATAAATTGGGGTAGCGAGCCACCAATCTAATTAGAGCAGGACCCTTCCGTCCTACCAATGCCATGACCTTAACATGCTCATTGGATTTGTTTAACGACCCCCTTCCGAGTCGGGTAGACAACTTTCCAAAGTAAAGTAATTTATCATGCAATTACTCATATAAGTATATGCCTAAAGGTACTCTTAATCACTTCTCAAAGGGACACACCACACATTCGGGTGCTCTTGATCCCTTAGGGACACACCACGCATTCGGGTGCTCTTGATCCCAGTTTTAATAGAGTAACCCTTTTTAGGCATATTATCAAACACATCATGTTCATATCATCAAGGTGCCCCATGGGCTATAAGTCATGCTTCTATACCTAACAAGATAGGTCACATAATTTATACACACATCATATAAGTGTAGCATGCTTCATGGTTTCATTAGGTATTTCCTAACCCTAGAGCTAGGGTTGGCCGAAACATACAAGTAAGGGGATTTGGTTTTCCAAGCAAGCATTCATTCAAGCATTTCTACCAACACCTCAAGTACCTTTCATGTTAACAATTTAAACATGGTTTATATCTCATATTGGGATTAGCATTCACTAACCCTAATCCCTAGGTCTTGGCCGAAACCTATCTAAACCCTAACCCTAGTTTCATAGGGTAAGAGTATCAAATATTCATACAAACATATATTCAAACACTTGATCTACATTCCTAAGCATGAATCCATTAGAGAAAATCATAAAGCCCCCAAACCCTAATTACTATCATGCTTGGCCGAAAGTTGTAGGGCACTAAAACCCTAATTCATGTTATCACACATGTTGGAAAAATAACATAAATTCATACCCTAAGTTCCTAGGGATATCCTCATGCATCAAGAAGCAACCAAAGCCCACAAGTGGGTGGTGGCCGAAAGTTTGTAGGGTACCAAACCCTAACTTTTGTCTTTCCAAAAATTTGGAAACATCACATATGAGTATAAAATTCCTAGGGGTACTAACATGCATCAAAGTATGATCAAAAAACTTCTCTAGGACCCCCTTACAAGAGTGGCCGAAAGTTTCATAAGGGTGTCTTGTGATCTTTTGCAAAGGAATGCACACAACAACGTTCAACAACAATTATGCCACAGGCGAGAGGATACTTACATCCTTGCGCTGGAATTTCTTTAAACCGTAGGGTACCCTACACTTGAAGGGTATGTGAAAACCTTTTCTTCCGAATCTTTTCTCTAAGACTCCTTGGTCTTTGGTAGAAGGCAAGAGCACTTGGATTTTCCCTCTTGCAATTACCCTAGGTTTAGAACCCTTGCCTAGGGTTTTCGAAAATGGAAAGAAGAGAAGGGATGGTGGAGGTTTCGGTTGGGAGAAGTGAAGAGGAAGAAGAAAAGAAATGGAAGTTATTCCAACTTCCCATATTTATACCTTTCTCATGAAAAGACATGTCTCTTCACTCTTACCCACTTAACAAGCAAGTTCCTTTCTCCTTCTACATGAAATATTGCTTGGTTCATTGGTTATGACATGGTGAGTGCAACTAGGAGGTCCAAGGTTCAATCCTTGCTTCCTCCACTTTGCACTTTCTTTTTAACACCATTCATTTCCAAGCCCAATAAACCAAGCCCATCATGAAATTCATAATATGAATAATATTTTATGAATTCAGAATATTTCATAATATTCCAAAAATATTATTTCATAATATTTTTAATATTCCATATTTATGAATATAATATTTCATGAATATAATATTTCATGCTAATATTTCATGATAATAATATTTCATGAATATAATATTTCATGAATATAATATTTCATGCATTCATAACATTTCATGGCATGTGATTGCATGAAATTCATATCATTTCATTATAACCATGTTCATAACTTGTCATGATTTTACATTGACAAATTTGGGGTGTTACAGTTATAGGATTCAGGCCTATACATAGTACACTGAGGTGATGGATGAGAATTTGGTGGGTGTTGTATGTGTTCGTGTCATGCACTATCCTTGCATTGTTGTATGCTGACGATCATCGGCTCCTATGTAGTCTGAGCCCATCGTTAGTTACATGAGGATATGCACAAACACCCACTCAGGGGTAGTGGCTACCATAGAGTGTGTGCATTTGCCCTGTATTGCTCCGTTCGGCCACTATTCGGAGGGTGGTTTCGGGCGTGGTAGCAGCCAGGGATCCCTTCTCGTCCTGAGACACGAGAAGATGAGAGCGAGACTCCCCCATTGCTTGGGGTAGGAGGGTGTCATCCGCCATCATCCTGTCCACTCGGTCACTCAGGAGTAGTGATAGCAGGGTGCGTACAGTTGTCATAGCTCTACCCACTCGAACGCTCATTTATGACAGGTGGACGATGATCTGACTAGTGTCAGGGGTGACACATATCATTGCACCATGTGCATATTTTGCATCGTGCATTGTTTGCTGCATTTGATTTCTGCACTTGATTGACATGCATATACTGGAGACTTATTTACCTTGAATTATGTGTTACACTTATTCCATAGGGATTTATTTCACCCCTCTGCAGGATAGATGGATACCCTGATCTAGTAGAGGTTAAGGTTGTTTTTCTCCTATGAATCATCATGTGGTATTGATTTTCTTGGATGGGAATTCCTTCAGTTTTTATTTCTGTTAAATCCTATAGAGTTACTCTCGGAAGGTGCCAGTGCCGATCAGGTATGGGTTGTTAGCGTTTCATTGCTGTTCAGATTTGTTCCTCTATGCTTTGGATTTGAGTCTTGGTTGATTTGTCTTTGGGTGGTCAGTTTGGACTCGGGTTTTGGGATCAATTAATAGAGTTGAATCATTGATTTAGAGGAGCTCTTGGGATGCTATTTTGATTTTAGTATGGGATGGAGCTTTTACCGTGAGCTGCCCGTGAGGTTGAATTCTGTTGGGTGTTGGAGTTTGGTTTTGGAGTTAATGTCAGTTGATTTCTTGATCTTTCAATTCTCCACCTTCAAATGGGAAGCAGCGTTTTTATTTGGGATTTTAGGTGGAATAGGTTTATTCTGTTTAGCCTTGTTTCTGTTTGATTTGTTCTGGGAATTTATCCCTGTTTGGATTGTTTTGGTTTAAGGTATATGTGGGGGCATTTGATCATGGGATGGTTTGGCAGTAGCATGTTCCCATTGACTAACTATTGCCATGAGTTGGGTTTTGGGAACTAACCTAGGGTTGATATGAATTTGATCTTGGATGTCTTGTGTCCTTGGGATAACTATGGATCGAGGTGATGATACCATGTTGACAGTTGGAGTTTCTGAACAGGCGATGATTTCCTTTGATTGAGTTATGCTCTCCTTCACCTATGCGTGCGGTTTGAATGACTAAGGGGTTTCCCTATTGTTAGAGTCGGTTTAGATTTAAGTTTTGGTTGTTTTCAGATCTGTATTCTTAGATCTATTTTGTACCAAGTTTATCCTGTTTGGTTTATCTGATCTTTGAAAGATTTAATAATGGATTGGTTGAATTAATAGAATGGATGGAATTAGGAATTGGGTTTCACTATGACTTGTAATGATCCTAGCCGCATGATACCTTGTAGGAATGGGGTAAAATAATAATTAAATGAGTTTTGTTATCCTGATTGAACTCAGATCAATTAATTGATTGTGGAGTAGGAATTAATCCATTCAGTTATTGAAATCCTAATCTAGTTAGGTTGTGGCATGATTAGGGTTAATTGGGAGATTAAACCTAATAACCTAAACTTGATTGATTCGGGTTTCGAAAACCTAACATGAATCTAATCAAGGTAACTTGGGATAATTAAGGGCTACTCATTTAAATTGTAGCTAAACATTATGCCTTTGATAGAGGGCATTGATTGAGTTATCGTTGCTGACTATTCGGACGGGAGGTTCTTTTCTGATACGGGCATCTCTCTCTTTTGGAGGCGGGTATCTCTGACTTATCTCTTTTGATATTGTCATATTGCTATGCATGGTTTGTTATAGATAACAGTAAGTTTATACGTTATATTTGCCTTAGTATACCGCTACTTAACATTTGTTGCTTATTCTTGAGATGACCTCCCTATAGTTTCATACCGTCTTTATGGTTACCATGTGTATATACGTGCATAGATGTAGTGATATGCCCTCTTACATTTTGACATTGATGGATCACTGATTACTTTTTCAGTATACCGAGTAGGTTACTTGTATCCCATGATATAGGATTCAGACCTATACCTAGTACACTAAGGTGTTAGATGAGGACTTGGTGGGTGTTGTATGTGTTCGGGTCATGCACCATCCTTGCATTGTTACATGCTAACGATCATCGGCTCCTATGTAGTCTGAGCCCATCGCCAGTTACATGAGGATATGCACACACATCCCAGTCTGAAATTTTAAGGTTTATTTTTATTTTAAATCCCGAAAGTTAAGGGTTCAAGTAAATTACCCTTTGGTAAATTTAAGAATTTACCCGAAAACTTTTACTCTAATCCGGTAATCCTAAATCTCTTATGTAAATTTTCTAAAAATTTTATTCTACGAGTTTTTAATTGGTCGTATTTAACATTCTCCCCCTCTAATAAAAATTTGGTCCCCACATTTTATCATTCCTCGTACGACACACACTAGCAGCTAAATATGTTTGTACTTATCATGAGTAACCACTTCAGCTGATACCCTATGTTTACACTATTGCGGAGCAACTGGAGTTATTAATCCAGAGGTTATCATCTGATAACCAGATACACCCGAATAACCATTCAATCATCACAACTATCCAGGGCACTCAATCCTAAGATCACTGGTGCCAAGTCTATACTCCGATCCCCAAACGTAAAACGTAAACTCCATGAATGTCACCCAAGTATCCACAAATCAATAACATCCTCCCAAACATCACAAGTCATATATCTGTATATATTTATCCTCTAATAGACCATCAGAAGATCACATATAATTTAAAGATTGTGCCAATATGTCGTACCATATGCTGCTATCAATAACAGACTTCCTAAATATCAACCACCGAAAGATCATTTATCCACCTAATGATCCATCAACAAGCTACATATCCAATAGGTCCATATCCACTAATGGAATTCTCAAAATACAACCTAACATAGAAATTTGTCAATCTCAATCTACCTCTCAACACCAACGAGAGAGTCCATGGTGATATCAACTTTATCATCCCGTGAACTAATAGGTCCACGATGGGGGTATAATAACCGACAACTAGTGGACATCTCTGACCTCCCAGTTAATGTCCAATATCTCACCGAAAGATAAGGATACAGCTAACTCCACATCCTCCACACCCTATCGGGTCGTATATCCTAATGCACCATCGAGATTATCCAATCATATACACCTAATCTATGAGTCAGAATCCCTCATAGACTAGCGTAGCAACTAGCGAGTCACACCGACCGTAGACTTGTAATCCAGTACAGTCCAATTCCTCCACTCCATGGTCAAAACCCGAAAAGGTCCTACTCCATAATAAGGAGATAGAGACATGTTATCTCTCAGGAGTATCTCAACATACTCATGAAGCAATTCTTTTATTTCCCCATAGGTCGTCCTCGATATCATCTAACTAGAGGTGACCTAATCTTGTAAGTGATTTGCCTCCGCGCAAATCATAAGTTCGTAGATACCTTCTTGGTTATTCAGACCAAGTACAAGCAGTAACCCATAAGTGTCAAGCAACTAGCTCCACACTTTTACGTATTAGCTCAAATCACCCATCAACATGTACTTTCCAGGTCAACAACAAAGTACAAGTGATCCATGGTCAAAGTCTCTAAAGAACAGAATGTATCAATCCTTTACTAAGCATAATAATATATAGCTAATGCTACCCTATTGCATCAATGCAGATCATGTACTCAAGACATGACATATAGATTATCTGTCCAGATATACATAACAAAAAAAACTTCAGTTCCATGAGTTAAAGTGAATTGATCCAATATTGGTCGAGCCAATTACGGTAGGCAACCCTAGTCCTCACTCAGCTGATAGTAGCTAGTACAAGTACTATGAATAGTAAGATCCAGGAAAAATCAAAAATCCTTTACCTCCAATATCTTGTTGCAGGTTCAACACTCGTCTTCCAACCCATATGTCGGTATCACACAAGAACCAATATTCTCCGCATTTAGACAAGCCCGCAACAAGCCAACTAATCGCCTTCATAGTCAATCCTGACCATGATTACTATAAACTGATTGACTTTAAGTCATCAGACTTAACCAAGTTAGAAAGGTACTTACTAGACAAGTACAGGAATAGTAACATGATCCAATAACATGAGAGAATTCCTAACCATACCTTATTATACATGAATAGTAACAGTATCAGATGACATGAGAGAATTTCTAACTATACCTAAATACAAGAATAGTAACATGATCCAATAACATGAGAGAATTCCTACTCATACGCAAATACAGGAATAGTAATATGATCCAATAACATGAGAGAATTCCTAACCATACCTCAATATACAGGAATAATAACCTGATCCAATGACATGAGAGAATTCCGAACCATACTTAAATACAGGAATAGTAACATGATCCAATAATATGAGAGAATTCCTAATCCTACCTAACTAGGATAAGGGGTACAAGAGATCAGAAGAAATACCTGTCACCTGAAGAAGTCCCATCGCACCAAGTCCCAAACAACCACATCGAGAAAACTACTCCGAACAAATCCGACAAAACTCGTAAAATAAGTAGGCATCGTAAACCTACGCTCTGATACCAAAAATAAATTAGTATCAGATAGACACCGTAAATCCACAAGTCCTCAAGATATCCGACAACCTGGCTTTGTTACCCTGATCTAGTAGAAAAACCAAGGAAATTTTATTCTACCTCACTTGGCTACCAGATTCAAGGAACCTTTGTACTTCTCCTAGAGGTCAAGGGTTCGAATCTGGGGAAGGCAAAAACTCACTCCCAAGAGTGGGAAGACCGTAGGGCACGACATAGAGAGCCGCCTGATGGGGCTAGAGGGGCCGTGTCGCTACAATCAGAAACCTTAATTTTGTTATCCTTTCCATAGCTACTTCTTGTTAAACTTTGTTGTTCAGTGTCACAGATGGATAAGAAAGTGGCAGATGGATTGCTAAGGTTAGTACTTTTGAAGGGTCCTTTGGGTGGTTGTGCATTCATTGGCAACTATAACTAGAAAGTGGCTTGATGATACTCTCTGTGTCTTTTGCAACAATTGAGCCCATGGATAAATATGTCTTTTATGAATATACTTTTGGATTATATTTAATAGATATTTATGATATATTTGCTCAATTTTTGTGGTGAACAATTTTATGTTCTAGTAAAATATTCCGAAATAAACTTTTAACAATTAAAATTGTATTGTAGTAAAATATAATCAATTACTTCAACACTACAAATAAATGGAGTAATACAATACAAAAGACTTCGACATATTTAAATAGTGTTGTAGTTAAAAAGAAATATTTACTTCACCCTATATATCTCTTCCTACCTTGTGCAACTTGACTCATCCCGAACCTTTTATTATATTTTGCTGTGATTGTTAAAAGATTAAGAAATAATTAAAATATTATCTTATTAATAATCTTTCAAACTCTTATTGGCCTAAAAGGAATTTATTTCAGACCCTCTTTGGCCTGAAATAAGGATATAAATAGAAAATATCAAATATCAAAAAATAAAAATAAAATAAAATAAGAAAATATATATACAATATAAAAAAGAAATAGAATTCATAGAATTGTATATATTAGAAATATATAAAATAGAAATTAAAATAAATTAGATATCATTGAAAAAATTATTAAAAATTGATTAGATTTCATTTCAGGCTCAAAGAAGGCCTAAAATTTTTCATTTCAGGTCATCTTTGGGACTGAAATAATTTTATTTTAGAGGCCCTCTTTGAGCATAAAAATGTAAATTATAAAAAAATATAAACAAAATAAAAATAAAAAAAGATATATAAAATATAATTGTTTTGATATATCAAGCCCTCTATTAATTTTTTTAAGATCTGAAGCTAGGTTAGACACTAGCTTCAAATATAAAATTTAAAAAAAGGTAAAGTAAAATAAATAGAGTAAAATATAAAAAAATAGAGATTTAAATAAAGATATAATAAGAATATAGAATAAAGTAAAATAAATAATATAAATAAAAAATATATAAAATGAATAAATAATAAAATAATAAAAATAAAAGAGAGAATAATAAAATAATAAATATAAAAGAGAGAAAGATAAAAACAAATATATAAAGAGATAAAAAAGATTATCCTATAAAAAATTAAGTTATTGTGAAAAGATTAAAAATAATTAAAAGATTATCCTATAAATAATGTAATGGTTAGGCTCTCCAGTGATATATAGAACAAGGATATAGAGCTTGAGACTCAGCTGTGACATATTATTGAGAATTTTTCTCCTTAATGGATAACGGACCTAAGAATGTTGCCTATCACGATGGACCTCCATGTGTACTTTTTCGATTTATCTTGGCGGTCAGTAGAAAACTTTCGTAGGGTCGAACCGATCACTCAAGGTTCAACTGTTACCTGATTATTTTTTTTAATATTGTAGCAGCTACTTAATACTATTATAGTATTGTAACAACTGTTTAGTAATTTCTACAATTATTTGAAAGTGAGTTTGATAAATTTAAAATGATTTTAACAAAGTTTAAATAATCTTAATCAAGTTGGTGAATAATATTTTGATATAATAATATTCAGAGAGTTTAAGTTCTAGAGTTCAAAATTTTAGAATTTCGGTTTAACTATAGCTGCGAATTACTTTTACTAACTTGATTAAAAATACTGAAACATTAGCAAGAAAGATTTAAATTGATCAAAGTTATTTTTAAACAATTGTGGTAGTTATCTAAGTAGTGGTTATACAATTAGAGGTAAATCCTAAATAGTAAAAAAAATTCTAAATCCTAATCTTTTAATATTATATTATATCAAAATATTTTTTTATTAATTTGGTTAAAATTATTTAAACTTTAACAAAATTATTTTAAATTAGTCAAAATTTATTTAAAATAATTATAGTAGCTATTTAGGAGTTATAGAAATTATTAAGTTGACATTACAATACTACAATAATATTATATAAGGTATTACATATTGTAACAATTTCAGAATAGTTTTTATATATTATATTAGTTAGTTGTTAAAATAAACGGCATTTTACCAAAGGGCGTGCGTAAGAATCTATATTTATCAAAAAATCATCCTATGGTTTATTTTTTTACCAAAGGATGCATGTAAAATCAGCTCATTCCTCTTATACCCCTCCCACTAATTATTCCTTTTCGTAGTTTTATTTTCAAGACATCCAAACCATCTTTCCATAATTTGATTATAAAATAATAAATTATGGTTCGGATGTAGGGATGGAGGTATTCTCATCTTCTCTCATCCTATATACCTCTTCCTGCCTTGTATAACTTGACTCATCCCGAACCTTTTATTATATTGTCTCTTTACATATTTACTTTATTTTTCTTTCTTTTATATTTATTATTTTATTAATTATTCGTATTATATATTTTATTACTTATATTATTTATTTACTTTATTCTTTATTTTTATTATATCTTTATTTAAATCTCTATTTTTTTATATTTTACTTTATTTATTTTTCTTTATCTTTTTTTTAATTTTATATCTAAAGCTAGTGTCTAATCTAGTTTTAGATCTTGAAAAAATTAAAGAGCGCCTGATATATTAAAACTATTATATTTTTTTATAACTTTTCTTATTTTTATTTTTTCTATATTTTTCTAGATTAGATTTGAATTGGGTATACCCAAAGAGGGTCTGAAATAATTCATTTCAAATCCTTTTTGGGTCTGAAATAAAAATATTTCAGGCTAGAAGAGGGTTTGAAATAAATTATTTCAAATTCTCTTTTGGTCTGAAATCAAATATTTCATGCTCGAATACGGCGTGAAATGAATTAATTTAAGACCCTCTTTGGGGCTGAAATCAAATTTAATCGATTTCTAACAATTTTTTTCTATAATATAAAATCTATCTTAATTTTTATAAAAAAATTATTTTAATTTCTATTTTATATATTTCTAATATATACAATTCTTCAAACACTATTTCTTTTTTATAAAAGAAATAGAGTTTGTACAATTCTATAATTTTACAAACTCTTTACATATTTGCTTTATCTTTTCTTTTTTTATTTAATATTTTTTTATTTATTCATATTATATATATATATTTTTATATTATTTATTTTTTCTTTATTCTTTATTCTTTATTCTTATTATATCTTTATTTAAACCTCTATTTTTTTTATACTTTACTTTATTTATTTTACTTTATCCTTTTTTAAATTATATATATAAAGCTAGTGCGTAATCTAGTTTCAGATCTTGAAAAAACTAAGGAGGCTTCATATTTCAAAACTATTATATTTTATATATCTTTTTTTTTATTTTGTCTATATATTTTTAGATTAGATTTGATTTGATTTGATTTCAAGCCCAAAAAGGGTATGAAATCATATATAATATATATTGTATATACAATTCATTTGCAAGTATTATGTATACAATTCATTTGTAAAATAGAGATATACAATTCATTTATAATTATTATGTATTCAATTCATTTGTAAAATAGAGATATACAATTCATTTGTAAAATAGAGATATACAATTCATTTGTAATTATTGTGTATACATTTTATATTTATAGTTATATTATATTTAATATTTTGAAAAAAAATCATATAATTATAATTCATTTATAATGTATTCATTTATTTATATATTCTATATCTCTTTTATATATTTTCTTTATCTTTTATCTCTATTTTAAATATTTTATATATTTATTTATAATTATTTTAAAAAAAAATTGATTTTGAATATCAAAGTGCATAATATTCTTGGATTTCAGGTCCTTTGATATCCAAAATCGATTTGTTTTTCAAAATAATTATTAATAAATAATGAAATATATAAAATAGAGCTAAAAGATAAAGGAAATATTTAAAAAAATAAAGAAGATAAAAATATAAATGAATATATTATAAATGAATTATATTATATATAATATTTTTTTTCAAAATATAAAATACATTATAATTATAAATATACAATGTATACATAATAATTACATTCACACCATTATATATAAAATATATAAAATAGAGGTACACAATTCATTTGTAATTATTATGTATATATTATATATTTGTAATTATATTATATTTTCTAAAAGAATCATATATAATATAATTCATTTATAATATATTCATTTATATTTTTATCTTCTTTATCTCTTTATATATTTTCTTTATCTTTTAGCTCTATTTTATATATTTATTAATAATTATTATAAGAAAATCGATTTTGGATATCGAAAGGCCTGAAATCCAAGAATATCATGGTCTTTGATATTCAAAATCATTTTTTTAAAAATAATTATAAATAAATATATAAAATTGAGATAAAAGATAAAGGAAATATATAAAAGAGATAAAAAGATAAACATATAATAAATATATTATAAATTAATTATATTATATATGATTTTTTTCAAAATAAAAAATTCATTATAACTACAAATATATAATGTATACATAATAATTATAAATGAATTATATATATAATAATTACAAATGAATTTTATACACAATATATATTATATATGATTTCATAAGCTAAAATGAAATATTTCAGGCCTCTTTGGGCTTGAAAATGTAAAATATAAAAAAAATACAAATAAAATAAAAATAAGAATGTATATATAAAATAGAAAAAAAAGAAATAATGTTCGTAGAATTGTATATATTAGAAATATAAAAAATAGTAATTAAAATAAAAGTCCAATTGAAACTATCTAAGAATATTATATCCTTTGAAATTAAAAATTTATTTTGGATATGAAAGTGTCTGAAATCCAAGAATATCATGACCTTTGATATTCAAAATCAATTTTTTCAAAATAATCATAAATAAATATATAAAATAAAGAAATATTTAAAGTGATAAAGAATATATAAATATAAATGAATACATTATAAATGAATTATAATATATACATTGTATATTATTGTGTATAATTCAATGTAATTATTATGTATACATTGTATATTTATAGTTATAATATATTTTATATTTTGAAACTATCATATATAATATAATTCATTTATAATATATTTATTTATATTTTCATCTTCTTTATCTTTTTATATATTTCTTTTATCTTTTATTTCTATTTTATATTTTTATTTATAATTATTTTGAAAAAAATTACTTTTGAAGAGATATATAGGATGAGAGAAGATGAGACTATCTACATCTTCTGAACCATAATTTATTGTTTTAAAATTAGATTATGAAAAGGTGGTTCGGATGTCTCGAAAAGTAAACTACGAAAAGGGGTTATTGGCGAGAAGGTTATAAAAGGAATGAACTGAGTTTATATGCACTCTTTGGTAAAAAAACAAATCATAGGATGCTTTTTGATAATTCTGATTTTTCACGTGCGTCGTTTAATAAAATGTCGTAAAATAAAATGTATTTTCACGATAAACCATTTGACAAGATATCATTTTAATTTTGTTTTAAAAAACATCTTTTTCATAATTTTACTTAATTTGGGATATCTTTTTCATATATATATATATATATATATATATATATATATATATATATATATATATATATATATATATATATATATATATATATATATATATATATATATATCTTGCCATTTATATATTTGTATATAATGTAAATAAGATATAATAAGAACATTCACATTGGTTTTAAGTGCTTGCTATAATAACCACCATCTCATAAAAAAAATAGAATTCACATATTATATACATATTATATTACCATTTTTATTCTCTCACATTAATTTTAACATTAACTTTCATTATTTATGGGGGTCCACATACTACGTACATATTATATTATAGTAATATATTTATTCTCTAACATCTTTACTTTTATTTTCCATTAAATAACTGTGAGAAATTTAAATGATTATTATTTAAAATAATTAATAAAAATATTTTTAAATATATTTATTATGTAAAATAATTTTTTTATTAAAATAGCCATTAGATGACTGTTTAGGTGACTGTCATGTAATATTATGACTCGAATCAATCTCTGAATCGATTCAAAACGTCGCGACATTGATTAAAATAAATCTCAATCGATTGAGGATATTTCCCAATTGATTGGGAATTGGATAATGTAATAACCCAATTGATTTAGGGCTACCATACCCCCAATTGATTGTGGATGTCCTGTCATCTCATTTTTAACACGCTCAATTGTGTAAACGTGTTTATCGTGCATGTATTTAAACATTTTAACGTATTGTGTGAATTTATCAGGCATTATGCAGATGCTCTAAATATATTTATAATTAACTAATACGAGACTGTTATAGGTTTATAAAAAATTTAGATAACACTGATATATATCATTTTAATATAATGATTTTAATTAAAACCGTTATATTAAAATTTTATTTCAAATGCCCTAATCCTCTTCTTCGCTTCTCGCCGTTTATTCCCGATTTCACGATGTCGAAGACCGCCATCGATCACTAGCCGGCCGGGCATCTCTCTCATCAAATTTAAATATACAAAAGCTTACTGCTTACCAATCCGAAGAGTGGTCGCTGCCTCTCCGCTACTGATCTCTTTCCGGTCGCCTTCACCGCTGCTAATCTCTCACCGATTGCCCTCGCAGCTGCTTCCAGGTAAGTGTTTAGAATTTACGGTTTGATCTCTATGGATAAGACATGCAGAGGAGCTAATTTATCACTGTGCTCGTTGCTCATATGTATTTTGTTGATGAATACAGATTATCCTATATGGTTGATAAGATGGTGATCCGATTGTTAAACTTACATAACTTATAGTTGTAGGGACAGAACAAATTCTAGAGAATAAGTAACGAATTGATTGTAATACTAACAACCCTAACTAGTTTCCTTTTAATTTTTGTTGGTAATTTTAATGTACTATTGGTACACTTTTGTTGTTTTTGAGTTTTCTTGTACCTGTATCCTTGTCGCCTTTTTTTACTCAATGTGCACATTTGGGCTTGCGTTTATTGCATTGTCTTTAGTTTTATTTTGTTTATCAAGTTGGTTGCACAATTGGTTGCCATTTCAAATTCAAGATATATTGTTTTATTAAATTGCTTGCTCTAACATTGCTTCATATCACATGTGCTGAACAAATTGTATCGCCAGAGGACTGAACTCAGATAAGGCGTAATAAATGTTGTCAGGTGGTCTGATACCCTCTTCATCTCCTCCCAATTCTTACAAGTCTGTTGTGATTGGTGGCACATTTGATAGGCTTCACCAAGGCCATCATTTGTTCCTCAAGGTCAGTTCCTTTTGCCTCCCTCACTTTTTCCCTTGTGCCTAATTGAACTTTTCTTCACTTGCTTACTTTTTGCAGGCATCAGCAAATCTTGCCAGAGATAGGATTGTGGTTGGGGTTTGTGATGGACCCATGTTGAGCAAAAAAGAGGTCTTTTATTTCTCTTCTTTCTAGATTTTCTTTGTTTTGCTTTCATAAATTGGCTGTTCAACTATTCTTTCTTTCCTTTTTTTAGCACAATAAAGTAAGAAAATCAAATTAGAAATACCCTGAGATTTATGATAAAGTATTTTTTAATCTCTGTCTTTGTTAAGCATTATTTGATACAGTTTGTAAGTTCCATTGATGAATCATTTTTGGTAGGGTTCTCCCATTTATATCACTAAAAGGATACTAATTGTTTGCTATGATATTGAGTAAAGCGATTTTTTGCCACAATGAATGTTATATATAGAAGCTATCTACTAAGTCTGGGTGAACTATGTTTTGCAATGATGCCCTTATGAGTCTCCTATTAAGTTAAGCTACTGCTTGTTGCATAGTGTTTCTCCAAGTTAAGTTTAATAATTTTATCAATTGCAATTTTTTTGTTGATCATTATGTCTGAAATTTTCTTTATTTTCTTTGCTCTTAATTGCAGTATGCTTACTTAATAGAACCTATTGAGAAGCGCATGCAAGGTGTGAAGAACTACATTAAGGTAAGTGAAGATCAACATTAAGGTAATCCATTGAAAGATATATATTAATTTCCAGATAATCTTGTTAATTTATACATGACTCTGAGCCACCGAACTGCAAACAGCAATAACCACAAGCTTGAAAATAATTAGTATTACTCTGAATGAAGACTTGAAGTTTCATATATTTACTTGTTACCGGCTCTTTTATTTGGACAATCCGACATCTTTTTTCTGTTCTTTCCCAATCTAGAAGTTTAATTTTAGTAATAGAATAACTGACCATTTTAGTAGAGATAACACTTTTGCATTCACATTCCCTTTAATTTAATACGATGCAATAGAAACTATTGAAATACTATTGCAAATTTTGTTTTACATGTAGTGTTGTACTTGTACAAATAGATGATGGAGTTGCATCAGGATGTAATTGTGTCGTGCCTTTCACTTCTTGATAATATTTATAGGAAATAAATTGCTGCAAATCACAACTATTTACTGTGACAAATCATAATGCTGAGTTTAAAAGTGAGTAGCATCATTGTAATGTCAAATTCAAATAAAATGGAGCCCTAATTCCATTGTAGTGGAGCTTTCCACCTACTTAGACAATAGTATGTAGATTTCACGTCTAGTTTACTTGATTGGTTTCAGTTTTTAGGATCACAACTTTGTAAAATCTCGCTCAGAGATGTGATATGGCAAATTATACATTGTTTCACATTATCTCAGACCTATCAAACTTTGTCTTGTTATGCAAAATACCTCATTCATAATATACTGGGATGTATGTAGAAATTTTCTTCTTTAAGTTTGCTGGTCTGTTGATTTGGTTTGACCTAGCTTCTACTAGTATTTCTAGCCTGCGATGTAGTGATTCTTTAAGTCTTACTATCTTTCTACATTTTTCCTTAAACTTACCTGGGAATGTGACTAGTAAGTAGCCTACAATCTTTGGAGAAATACTATTTCAGTATTTAACTATGTGGAGCTTGACTGGGATCATCGTAGCATCTGTCCATTCTTACTCTTCAATATCAGTTTTTGGATGTTAGTACTTGGTCGAATTGAAGCCGACTTTGTGTCCTAGCAAACTGTATCATTAAATGAGGAATTTCTTCAAGTGCAAATGTCAGATGCACCTACTTTCCTCTTTCCGTACATAGTGAATTAGGTACTGTCAACTCATTAACTTGTGGAGCATTTGAGAACATCATACGATAATTGATTTGGTCTCGCCAGGATGTGGCGATGTGGCTGGGTGTCACAAAAGATGTATATAATGACGGAGGTCCACAAGTAATTTTGTGATTTTTTTTCTTACCCTTGTTGACTTTGCGTCCACTTAAAAATAGCCTTAATTTTTGAATGTTGGCGCATGGTACCCACTAGTTGGAGGACACGTGTCAATTTCCTCATTGAGGGATCGACACATTGTTTGCAACTATGCCACAACGTTGATCCGAGTGACACCTAAGATTGAGGCATGTGAGCATTAGACAATGTGAACACATATCTTGAGGCCTATAAATACTAACCTAGGGCAACCAGGGAGGGAGTTCCTTTACTACCACAACTCAACTTCAGTATGCTGATACTGAGAAGAATCAAAGCCCCCTTCCCCCTTCTAGCCTTTCTAGAGAGAACTTTCTCCTCCTAGCAACACTTCAGGCAAAGATTGTTTCACCCAACTAAAGGCCCCAACCTAACTTGTAGTTTGACTAAAACTAAAATAAATTTATCGAAATCCCACCAGCAATTCTACAGTTCGGCTGAGCTGTTTCCCAGTATATTCCTCCAACTCCATTCTATATTAGACCTGCTTTACCTTATTGTAAAAGACAATAAAAGGTTTCTTTCTTTCTTTTTAGGAAAACTGAGTCAGAACACAGAATATTTTGTCCAAAATTCATTTAAAAAATTGAAATGAATGCATAGGATGCTGAATTATAGGAGCATAACAGAAAAAAAAACCAAAATCCTTTTAACTATTCTGGCCACTTATAGTAAAATTTGCAATTGTTAACAAACGAGATTTCTACTTCATTGCAACATTTCTTTTATGTTGTGTAATTCTATTTGTATATGTTTAGATTCTTAGAAGTTAGAACATAATTCTATCTGAAAAGATCAAAGAGTAAATGTTACATCAGAATATAATTTGTTTTGCTTACGTGCAAAATGTTAATGAAATATTTCTGCATTTTTTTTCGTTTTACTTTATAATTTTCTTGTTTCTCATATCTGATGCTTTTGTAGTCCATGAAACCTGAGTTGACTGTTGAAGTGGAGCCAATCACAGATCCTTATGGTCCATCTATCAGGGATGAACAATTGGAGGCTATAGTTGTGAGGTATTTTACTCTCCATTTGATTTAGAGTCCAATCTAGTAGTCAAGAAAGAATAAATTAAATTAAAGCATGGTGGAAAACTCACGTAAATTCTTTGAATTTGTCAAAAGCAAGGAGACATTGCCTGGGGGAATTGCTGTTAACAGGAAAAGGGCAGAGAGTGGGTTAGCACAATTAAAGGTATATGCACATGAACGTATTTCCATGATTATGAAGTGGGTCACCACCATAAGCGAGTACCTTGACATTCCAATGCCCATGCCCATTGATCTTCAAATGCAGATTGAAGTAGTAGATATATTGCCTGAGGAGTCTACGGGAATCAAAATTAGTTCTTCAACACTCAGAAAAATTGAGGCTGCAGAAGCCTTAAAAAATCAGCAGCTTGATGGTGACTCGGAGGCAGATCCTCTGGCTGCAAGCCATTAGAAGTCTGATACTCAAAACCAGAATGGTGCTTTTAATAATCAGAGTCGGTTATTGGAAATTAAGATTGACTGCGTGATAGATACAAGTTAAAATTAAACAAGTGCAATTGTTGGATGTGTCTTTGCATCTAACAATTTACAGTTAATGCAGCACATCCTGTTGCTTCACATCATTAGAAACTAAAATTCAAAGCAACTCAACACATCCTGTCCTTGCCAGGATAGAAGCTCCCTAATCTAAGAAGCCGCTCCACTGGCACTGGTTCTCCATGATTTATTCTCTTCCAAGGTGCTGGGAGGGCCTTTATATAGATTTCTTGATTTGCACGTCGGTTTGTGCTAACAATGTATTCTAAGCTTAAGTGGTGCAAACACAATCAATCAAATCAGTCAAGTGAATTAGTTTTTGAATTGTTGTGATCTCTAGCAAGATCAAATGGCTGGCTAGAGAGAGGCCCTGCAATTTTAAATTTTTAAAACAATTTTCTCCTGCGAGCACAAAGTAAATATTACGAGTAAGCACTAACAAAGGTAGAGCTAAAATCCTCGTGAAAAAAGAGGCCTTTCATGCTTTGGAAATCACTGGAGAAATAAGAATGAGTGTATTTAAGTGTTAGCGTTATACGAGTGATATGTTTTATACTTTTAGGTCCCTGTAGCTGCTTCTGCTTAATTCCAATTGACTGAATGGAAAATATAACTACTTTATTACCAATGACTAATTTGCAAGTTGATTGACAAGTTCAATTAGTTTACTGCTCAAACATGGAGTCAATTGGATCCATTTTCTGTTAATTCCCAATAGCTAAGATAGTAATATTAACTACTAACAACTAGTTTGCCAATCGTCTGAAAAACTTTTCCTCTCGATTACTCAAATGTCAAGTCAAACGGATCTAATTTGAGCCGACTTTGATGGTTAAGATAACAATCTTACCTACCAATAGCTAGTTTGTCATCGAGGAAAACCTATCTAATTATGTGCACAGACATTAGCTCAACTAGATCCGATTCTAATCGACTCCAACAGCTAATTTGAGAAAATCACCTAGTTGAGTGGAAATATGCCTTAGTTAATTGAAGTAATCACAATAGTCGTTTTGAGCCAACTATTAGAAGTTTAGTCGATTGGAACAAATCTCTAATCAACTTAAAATACAAATCTAATCAATTGAAGCACTTATGATGTTCAAAGCCATCAATGCTTTGTGCTCTCAAGTCCACCTTTCTAGTTTTGTTTTCTTAGATGCACTAATGAAATGAAAGAGAACTTTGGTGTAATGGTAAAGTTATTGTCTTGCGACCCAGAGGTCACGAGTTTGAGTCTGAGAAATAGCCTCTTACAAAGTAGAATAAGGCTGAGTATAATAGATCTTTCCTTAGGACTCCAAATGCCGGAGGCTTCATGTATTGGGTCTGGGCTGGGGCACTAGGGGCGAACAAATCGCCTTTTGCCATCAAATTAAAATACTCTAATCAAACTCGACCACTTGGGGTGTCATTGTATCAACATATCATCCAATGATCTAACAACCCAAAATAAACTTAGATGGGTGTAACTTTTGAATTCTGTTTGAATTCAAAGTAATTCACCATCTGTTCTTCCTCCATTGAGACAAGCCATGCATACTCGATGGAGCTTTTGCAAGTGTGAATATTGGAATTGCATACATAGGTCAACAAATTTCTATAAAAGACTTTTGAGTCAGATGGACTACAGACTCTTCCTCAATCGTGCAGGAAGAAGAGTGACCACACTTCAAGATCGTTAATTGCTACGAGTCAATAAGCCATATCAGCAAATGTCTACATCATCTAAATGAACCAAGGTTAGTTTTTCAACAAGACAAAATATGTAGGATGAACTAGCGATCATAGGTAAGAAAGTATCTTGACCAAGACTCAAGCTAGATGAAGGTTCTTGTCAGGAAAAAATATTGTTTTGTGAAAGCAGGATTATTTTTTGTCGAGTTCTCTTTTCAGTTCATTTTCTTTTTAATGGTTTACTCTTCCACGTAATAATTTGCCTTCATAAATTCCTCTCCTAATGGGTGTACTATCACACACTTGTTCTTTTGCAAGAACATTAAAGAAGATTATGTAGATAGCTGTATGCAAGACCATTAAAGATACATAAAACAGGAGGAAGAGAAGAAACATTTCACGCAACTTCTGCATGGAATTCTGCTTTCTTGATACAAAAGGACTTTTAGTTGATAATGTGAAATGAGCCCTCCAAGTGTGCAGATATCGCAAATTTGAAAATACTTTCAGTTTTTCCCCTTCTCTAATTCTGAGTCCTTCCCTTGGTCGGATTCCAGGGCAGGGAAGCAGTTCATACAAGTCTCATCCCAAGCAGAATACCTAAGAACCTGAGGTTTTTCATGTGCAACAAAAGGATAATAGTGAAAATTGAAGATGAAGTTGTTGGGACCGGGTGCATGTTGACATGGATACGGATTCGTAATTTTAAAATTTAATTACGTGCAGCGGAAGGTTTAGCATAAATAATTTCTCAAATTATTTTAACCACGTATCTAGCATGCAACCTTATGTTGTGGAGACATGATCATACATTTAAAATTTTGAAGAAAGTAAATTAATTTACTTAATACCTCGCGTAACTCATAGAAAGGGACGAAATCCAACCGTAGCGTCCCTTGGAAGCTCCGCCTCTATTCGCGTCCACGCCGAGTTTTCTTCGGGATGACTTCGCAAAGCCACGAGTTTCGTGCGGACAAGAACTATTAGATTCTCCAAAGGCACGACAAGAATACCAAAAGAGAGATGAAAAACTAACCACCAAACGAAGAATGAAATCAAGATTCTGGGAGGAAGGAAGGAGTCGCGCCCGCTTCTTCTTCTTCTTCGGCTTCTTCTTGGACCAGGAAGCTCACGGCAACCAAAGGGAGGCCCTCTAGGGCCGACGCCACTAGAGGAGGGAGAGGGAGAGAAGGAGAGGAAGAGAGGCTAGACAAAAATCCTTGATCTCTTGGATTGATCTCCAAGCCTTGCCTTGGTACCTTTATATAGTAGTCTCTTAATCGCCAAGTCTCCTCTTAACGGAATAAATTTTTCATAAGAAATTTATCTTATAAATTTTACTATGAATTATTCCATTTGCCAAGTTTTATTATAACTTAATTTATAATAAAAACAACTATGTCTCCCCTTTTATTATGGAAAGAAATTTCTTTATATAAATTTCTTTATCATGGTAAATCAATCCTTTATTGATTTTATAAAATAAAATAAATCAATCCAAGGTTCATTTTAATTTCCATGAAAAATAAATCTCTTTATATAAATTTCTTTATCCATAATTTTATAAAACAAATCACGCGTGGTTTATTTTATAATTTGAACCAAACAATTTGGTTCTCCCCTTTTATTGTGGCCGGCCAAACAAAGAGGGTGGGGACCCTCTTTGGCCGGCCAAACCCAAGCTGAAACCGTACGAATTAAACTCATTTAATTCGTCCAATAAGTCTTCAAAATACTTAGCCATTTTATGCTTCCGATGCGTCTCTGAAAAATTCAGATTCGACTTATCTCTCTTGATCGGAAAATCTAATTTTCAACTCGTTTTAAATCCCTCGGATTACTCGTAGTGAGTGTGACTAAATAGGCTTTTGATTTATGTTGGCCGTCTATAATTAACCAATTATAGAATGATCATGAGTGGCACCTAGTAGTACATCATGATCCCTAATTAATCGAAAGATCAACGGTTGACCTCAGAAACTATTCTGAAATCCTTCAGCAGCTTTAATGAATCGTGCCTCTTTCCCTTCACCATCTTATACCCACTTGGTTCAGGACACGGTCTGTGTGTGTCAGTCCCCACTAGGCTGACTACGTCACACCTAGCCCAAGTAATGTCTTTCACGTCCAACGGATTCTAATTACTCTCATGTTTCTGAGAGATTCATACTCGGAACATGTGATGCTCTGGCCAGAGGCTTCGAGTAACAATCCGACGATAGGCCTTGGGTATACATCTCCTCGCAAGGAGTGGTGAATCCTTTGTAGGCTGTTCAAACATCTTCGGGCACTTCGGCTTATACCCAATCATCCTGGGTCCACACCTCCTTGGAGATGCTTGCTTAAGATGTCAGAGTATAAGTCTTCATGACCAAGATGACTTGAATACCACAAGTCAAAGGAACATCGCACTTAAGCTGCAGTAAGAACTTCATTGACATATCTATATGTAGATTGCCATATGAAGTTTTACAGCTTGTCACTCCAATGAACTAGTTCCCTTAACTAGCATTCATGTTTATCTCCGGACATCCCAATGTCACCAGCCAGTGAGAATCAGCTGATTAGAGAATAACCCATGCTAGTCTCCACAGAATTTATGGTGTCCATATTTATCAATTCATCGACTAGGGACAATTTCAATACTTCACAATTGCACATGTAGAGATAATCACCAGTTGTGATTTTCATCACAAATTCTCTCATGCTGTGAATTGTATTGCGGACATTCAGTAAATGAGTTTAAGATCTCAATCAAATACACGAACATGTATACTCAAATAGTGAATATTCATTTATTAAAGTAAATGATTACAATCATAAGGCGATTGCCTTAGGACACTTCTCTCATATTACTAACAAACTCCCACTTGGCCTAATGCCAATCGCTACGGTATCCAATACCACAGGCTCTAACATGACCCTCAAACTTACTTTGAGGCAAGGCCTTAGTTAAAGGATCCGCTAAATTCCTTTCAGTGAGAATTTTCTCAATTTGTATATCATTCCTACTTATAATCTCTCTGATCAGATGATAGCGGTGAAGCACGTGTTTGGATCGCTGATGAGACCTTTGTTCCTTTGCTTGTGCAATAGCTCCATTGTTGTCACAATAAACCGGTATTGCTTCATCAATGGTTGGAACCTCACCAAGTTTTGAGACAAACTTCTTGATCCAGACTGCTTCCGTGGTAGAATCCGCTACGGTGTCTTGTTTGGAACTCTTCCAACTTATTGCGCCTCTATTCAAGATAAATACATATCCAGACTGAGATTTGGAGTCATCCTAATCTGTCTGGAAACTGACATCTATATACCCACGTATCACCATATCATCTTCTCCATATATTAGGAACACACCCTTAGTTCTTCTTAAGTACTTAAGGATTGTCTTGACAGCCGCCCAATGTTCCATTCCTGGATCCGACTGGTATTTGCTCGTGACGCTCAGAGTATACGATACATCGGGCCTAGTACATAACATAGCATACATGATAGATCCTATCGCGGATGCATAAGGAATCTTATTCATGCAAATCCTCTCGTCTTCTGTGCGCGGACACATAGACTTTGAAAGGTTGATCCCATGCCTGATGGGAAGGTAACCTTTCATGGATTTCGACATGCTAAACCTTTTTAGCACTCGGTCTATATATGTAGACTGCGAAAGACCAAGCAACCGTTTTGATCTATCTCTATAGATTCTAATCCCAAGGATATAGGTTGCTTCTCCCAGGTCTTTCATGGAGAAAGTTTTGGACAACCAAATTTTAACCGACTGTAAGACTGATATATCGTTTCCTATAAGCAATACGACTGCACTCCCACTAACCTTCTTGTACACACAAGGATTGTCAGGATTTTGTGAGAAATCAAACTCTTTGATTGTCTCATCAAAACGGATATTCCAACTCCTGGATGCTTGCTTCAGTCTATATATGGATCGTCGAAGCTTGCATATTTTGGTTTTATCAACCGATGTGAAACCTTCAGGTTGTATCATGTATACATCCTCAAGCAGGTTTCCATTAAGGAAAGCTGTTTTCTCATCCATTTGCCATATCTCATAATCATAGTGAGCTGCTATGGCCTAGGAGCATCCGAATGGATTTAAGCATAACTACTGGCGAATAGGTTTCGTCATAATCAATTCCTTGTTTCTGACGATATCCTTTTGCCACTAATCTAGCCTTAAAGGTAACAACATTACCTTCCATGTCGGTTTTCTTCTTGAAAACCCACTTGCACCCTATGGGCTTAATCCCTTCAGGCGGGTTAACCAAGTCCCCATACTTGATTTTCGTACATGGAATCCATTTCCGACTTCATGGCTTCAAGCCATTTGTCCCTTTCTGAACTTTTCAGAACATCTTCATAACTGATAGGTTCATCATCACTTATGAGTAACACGTCGTTTGATTCACTTATGAGAAATCCGTATCTCTCTGGAATATTACGTGTCCTATCAGACCTACGAAGGGGTGGTGTTGTTTTAGGTTCAACTGATAGCTCATCATTATGAGTTATTGGTTGTGGGTCTAGACTAGGTGTCTCTTTAATATCTATTGGAGTTTCTTGAACTTCATCATGTTCAATGTCACTCCCACTGTTTTCTTGTAAAAGAAATTCTTTTTCCAGAAATACAGCATGCCTTGAAACAAACACCTTTTGTTCCAAAGGATGATATAATTGGTAACCCTTTGTTTCCTTAAGATATCCAATAAATAGACATTTATCAGACTTAGCATCCAATTTGTCTGATACAGTCCACTTCACATAAGCAGGACAACCCCATATCTTAAGGTGAGTTAAGTGAGGTTTCTTACTATTCCACGTCTCATATGGAGCAGTAGAGACTACCTTGGTCGGGACTCTGTTTAGCAAGTAAACAGCTGTCTTAAGTGCATAGCCCCAAAAGAATTTTGGAAGAGTTGCATGATTCATCATGGATCTAACCATGTCCATCAAGGTTCGGTTACGCCTCTCAGATACACCATTGTGCTGTGGTGTATATGGCGGAGTCCATTGAGACAATATCCCATTGTCCCTAAGATAATCTTGAAACTCTTGACTTAAGTATTCATCACCCCGATCGGATCGAAGTATCTTAATACTTTTGCCAAGCTGTTTCTCTACTTCATTTCTGAACTCTTTTGAATTTCTCAAAAGCTTCAGATTTGTGTTTCATCAAGAACACATACCCGAATCATGAGTGATCATCGATAAAGGTAATGAAGTAGCTATAGCCTCCTTGTGCAAGAGTTGACATTGGTCCACATACATCAGTATGTATTAGACCAAGCAATTCTCCCACTGGATTACCTTTTCTGGAAAAGGGTAATTTGGTCATCTTGCCTTTTATGCATGATTCGCATGTATCAAATGAATCGGGTTCAAATGATTCCAGAATTCCACATCGGTGTAATTTGGTCATGCGTTTCTTACTTACATGGCCAAGACGACAATGCCACGTGTAGGAGTCTATTCGATTATCTATTCGAGTACGTTTGTTGCTAACTTCGATATTGAAAACGTCACCGGATAAATCTAACGTGTAGATACCATTGCACAAAGTTTCGGTCCCATAAAGAACACCATTTAAAGTTATTTAACAACAATTGTTACTAAAAGTTAAATGATAACCCTTTTCATTCAATCATGAAATAGATACAATGTTCTTTATTAACGAAAGAACAAAATAACAATTATCCAATTCTAAGACACGTCCAATAGGGAGCTTTAGCAAATATGTTCCGATAGCAACAGCAGCAATCTTTGCTCCATTTCCAACTCGCAAATTCGCTTCTCCCTTGACGAGTCTTCTTCTATTCCTTAGCCCCTATATGTCATTACATATATGTGAGCTACACCCAGTATCAAGTACCCAGGTGTTTGAGGAAATAGAGTGACATTCAATAACGAAGATACCTGAAGAGGATGGGGCATCGGATGCCTTCTTCTTCAAGGACTCAAGATAAACCTTGCAGTTTCTTCGCTAGTGACCCTCCTTGCCGCAGTGATGGCAAGTGCCTTTTGGTGTCTTTTCAGTCTTTTTGGCCTTTTTCTTCTTTCCCTTATTCTGTTCTTTGGCCTTCCTCTTAGAACCTTTCTTCGAGGAACCAACTAACAGTACCGTCTTCTGATCCTGCTTCACAGAAGGCTCTATAGTCTTCAGCAGGTTGAGCAACTCAGGAATGGTAGTCTCCAGCTTGTTCATTCGATAGTTATCACAAATTGTGAATAACTTTTGGGTAAACAATGCAGAATTAAGTCAATACTTAGTTCATGATCCATTGCAAAACCGAGTGTGCCTAGTCGCTCAATGTACCCTAACATCTTCAACACAAACTGTGAGACAGAAGTGCCTTCCTGCATCTTAGAGGTGAAGAGGAGTCTGGAGACCTCGAACCTTTCGGATCTCGCCTGCTCGTCAAATAACTCATGAAGATGGAAGATGATGGTATAAGCATCCATATGCTCAAGCTGCTTTTGCAGCTCAGGTACCATAGCGGCTAGCATGATGCAACTTGCAAGTTTAGAATCGGTCACATGTTTCTGATAGGCCACTAACTGGTCTGGAGTTACATTTTCTGGAGGACGGTTGGGAAGTTGATCTTCAAGGACATAAGCCAGCTTCTCTGCCTTGAGGACTATTCTCAGGTTTCGAAGCCAGTCCATGAAGTTTGGCCCAGTCAGTTTATTAGTGTCCAAAATGGAACGCAAATTCAGAAAAGACATGATTGAGTGATTATCCTAGAAATACAAATTGAGCTTATGTGAGAAGAATGATAAAGAATGTATCAACATACATTAATTAAATTCTATTTATTTTTCGAATTGAATAACCCTTTCTATCAATTCGGGAGATCGTAGGAACATCTCCAAATAGGTTGATATCCAACCATAGATAAGAACAACCATGGCTGTGGCCATCAAATTATTCTTAGCTATGAAGGTAGGTAATTATACCGATTACATGTCACATATATGTAACTATCACTTTATGCTATCAACTAATTGAATGTTTGCATAAATCATTGGGTTGTTAACTCATTAACAAGTATGCAACATTATACATAGCACGCAACTGCACCTCTCTTTACATCGACCTTGGCTGTGGCACAACAAATCGATGCTCCAAGCTTAAGGCTGACTCATTAATCAAGAAATAGTTTTAATATGGTTGGAGCTCATTCAATCGTTTAGTCAGGCTTGGATGTGTCCAACAACCAAAACTAAGGATTGACCTCTGACTCCAACTATATTAATCATAAACTAATTCCATGGTTTGAACATGTTGAGGTTCAAGCCGGGCATGGATGTGTCCATCAACCCAAACGAGAAACAAAACTCCGGTTCTAACCATATTAATGGAAGGTGTTGGCCTTAATATTTTATAAGGGGTTTTGGGTCTCATCCTTTCTTTTCTAAGCACATTCATGACATATAATTATGTCATGTACTAATGATTTCCTTAATAAAGTATGTATGTGACTTAATTTATCAAGTCTTATTAATTGAATTAGGAACCGGATTTCCTAATTCTAATTTCATACTTTATTCAAGGAATTGTTTTGGGAAACAATTTCCTAAATTGTCATAATCAATTTCAGAAATAATATGTTTAAGACTTTGATTTCTCTAAATCAAATCTTATTAAATAGGAGACAGATTCCCTTAATTCAACCACATATTATTTTCATGAAAATCTTATTTAAGAAAACTCTATAGGAAACCATTTTCCTAATTAATTTTGGAGACAACAATATGTAAGAGCATCACCTCTCAAATCAAATAAGGAAATTATCGTTTGAGAATCACCTCAAAATTTTCAAGATTTGATTACATATTTTATTTATGGATTTATTAATTTCAACAAATTATTTTCTTTGGGTGGCTCCCCGAGGCTCAGATACCAAAAAAAAAAGAATTTGTTGAAAATCTAATTTGGTCCGCTCCCCGAGGCGTAACCAAATTAAACATGACAATTTTATTCAAAATAGGAAATTAAATTACAACAACTAACTTTAAATTGGACGGCTCCCCGAGGCTCAATCTAAAATAAAGAATTTTGTTAATAATTTAAAACCAATTCGAATTTAATTGTCAATTAATAATCCATAAATTTGTCTAGACTTTCTTGAAAGAAAGTGCCCAAAATTGCGAGATTTCATAATAGGTTTTCAGAATAATTGTATGTTTCTGGTACAAAGAAAACTTACATATTTCCTAAATTGGAAGATTTCTAAAATAAGAAATTTTCAAAATTGGAAAGTTTCCAAAAATGAGAAGTTTTCACAATTATCATAAAATTTCAGAAACTAGGATATTTCAAAAGTTTGCGAAATTTCATGAGGATTTCCAAACTTCGAAATTCCCAAATCTAAAATTTATCATAATTGGAAAGTTTCCATAATTGAAAAATTTTCCAAAATTGAGATCATGACAAAGTTTTCCGCAAAACAATTATATGATTATGTCGAACACTAACCGGCTCTGATACCACTGTTGGGACCGGGTGCATATTGACATGGATACGGGTTCGTAATTTTAAAATTTAATTACGTGCAGCGGAAGGTTTAGCATAAATAATTTCTCAAATTATTTTAACCACGTATCTAGCATGCAATCTTATGTTGTGGAGACATGATCATACATCTAAAATTTTACAGAATGTAAACTAATTTACTTAATACCTTGCGTAACTCGTAGAAAGGGACGAGATCCAACCGTAGCGTCCCTTGGAAGCTCCGCCTCTATTCGCGTCCACGCCGAGTTTTCTTCGGGATGACTTCGCAAAGCCACGAGTTTCGTGCCGACAAGAACTACTAGATTCTCCAAAAGCACGACAAGAATACCAAGAGAGAGATGAAAAACTAACCACCAAACGAAGAACGGAATCAAGATTCCGGGAGGAAGGAAGGAGTCGCGCCTGCTTCTTCTTCTTCTTCGGCTTCTTCTTGGTGGTGGAAGCTCACGGCAACCAAAGGGAGGCCCTCTAGGGCCAGCGCCACTAGAGGAGGGAGAGAGAGAGAAGGAGAGGGAGAGAGGCTAGGCAAGAATCCTTGATCTCTTGGATTGATCTCCAAGCCTTGCCTTGGTACCTTTATATAGTAGCCTCTTAATCGCCAAGTCTCCTCTTAACGGAATAATTTTTTCATAAGAAATTTATCTTATAAATTTTTCTATGAATTATTCCGTTATGCCAAGTTTTATTATAACTTAATTTATAATAAAAACAATCATGTCTCCCCTTTTATTATGGAAAGAAATTTCTTTATATAAATTTCTTTATATAAATTTCTTTATCATGGTAAATCAATCCTTTATTGATTTTATAAAATAAAATAAATCAATCCAAGATTCATTTTAATTTCCATGAAAAATAAATCTCTTTATATAAATTTCTTTATATAAATTTCTTTATCCATAATTTTATAAAACAAACCACGCGCGGTTTATTTTATAATTTGAACCAAACAATTTGGTTCTCCCCTTTTATTGTGGCCGACCAAACAAAGAGGGTGGGGACCCTCTTTGGCCGGCCAAACCCAAGCCGAAACCGTACGAATTAAACTCATTTAATTCGTCCAATAAGTCTTCAAAAGACTTAGCCATTTTATGCTTCCGATGCGTCTCTGAAAAATTCAGATTCGACTTATCTCTCTTGATCGGAAAATCCAATTTTTAACTCGTTTTAAATCCCTCGGATTACTCGTAGTGCGTGTGACTAAATAGGCTTTCGATTTATGTTGGCCGTCTATAATTAACCAATTATAGAACGATCATGAGTGGCACCTAGTAGTACATCATGATTCCCAATTAATCAAAAGATCAACGGTTGACCTCAGAAACTATTCTGAAACCCTTCAGCAGCTTTAATGAATCGTGCCTCTTTCCCTTCACCATCTTATACCCACTTGGTTCAGGACACGGTCTATGTGTGTCAGTCCCCACTAGACTGACTACCTCACACCTAGCCCAAGTAATGTCTTTCTCGTCCAACGGATTCTAATTACTCTCATGTTTCTAAGAGATTCATACTCGAAACATGTGATGCTCTGGCCAGAGGCTTCGAGTAACAATCCGACGATAGGCCTTGGGTATACATCTCCTCGCAAGGAGTGGTGAATCCTTTGTAGGCTGTTCAAACATCTTCGGGCACTTCGGCTTATACCCAATCATCCTGGGTACACACCTCCTTGGAGATGCTTTCTTAATATGTCAAAGTATAAGTCTTCATGACCAAGATGACTTGAACACCGCAAGTCAAAGGAACATCGCACTTAAGCTGCAGTAAGAACTTCATTGACATATCTATATGTAGATTGCCATATGAAGTTTTACAGCTTGTCACTCCAATGAACTAGTTCCCTTAACTAGCATTCATGTTTATCTCCGGACATCCCAATGTCACCAGCCAGTGAGAATCAGCTGATTAGAGAATAACCCATGCTAGTCTCCACAGAATTGATGGTGTCCGTATTTATCAATTCATCGACTAGGGACAATTTCAATACTTCACAATTGCACATGTAAAGATAATCACTAGTTGTGATTTTCATCACAAATTCTCTCATGCTGTGAATTGTATTGCGGACATTCAGTAAATGAGTTTAAGATCTCAATCAAATACACGAACATGTATACTCAAATAGTGAATATTCATTTATTAAAGTAAATGATTACAATCATAAGGCGATTGCCTTAGGACACTTCTCTCATATTACTAATAGAATTTTCATATCAGCATATGTAGCAAAAATCTTAAGCTCTTAGGAAAGGACTCATTTTACAAATTTATGCCTTTTAACTGATGGTGTAGAGGCAATTACATTGATGCAGGAGTGCAACTGGATAGGCACCGTGCCGATGGTGTTTTGGAGTTGAGTCATCTGTGGAATCATGCACATATGCTGACTAGAGAAATCACTAGCAGGTTGCAAGAACTACAACTGATCATTAATGGCTGGCAGGCTAATTCCTGCAATGCTACTGGAGTTGCAGGACTGATTTAACTGCATCACTCGATCAAACATGCAAAGTTTCAGCATTGAGATTAAACAAACCTATTTGTTAGGTGCAAGAACTAAATTACCTCTAGCACTTGACTGCTAATGCAGTGCATTCCAGGATCTGCAGCATCCATCTTTAGTGACAGAAACTAAGAAAACACAAGAACAAAACTCAAAAATTCTGCCCACAATCCAGCTTATTAAAATATGGGGAAAACACACACCTCGATTTGGCTTTGGAGAGATTGCACATAGTTTATGATCACATTGAGCACGGTGGCTTTTCCCATGATCTCGTTGCAACCGGCCACCAAGCCTTGCAAACACTTCATCCTCTCGCCAATCTTTTCCCTCCTAACCTGCACACCATCAACACGGCCACTGAGTAGCTAAAAGGGAAAGAGAACAACAAGTGGAGCAACAATTCTTTACTCTTTCAGCTAAGCTATGACTGTCGGTGGCTTGGCCGCGGCGAGCTAGTACACAGATGTAGTCCCTCTTGTCTTTCTTTTCAGTCATGGTTTCTCCTTCCCTCTCTTGCTTCTTTCTCTTCTTCTTGCTACTCTCAGTGCCAGAGGGAGGAGTCTGGATGCACTGCATGGCCTAATTATTTCTTATATTTGTGGGTATGTTCAATCCTCGATGCAAGAATTCTGGAGCTCTCTAAACTTGAAATTGCCCGAATAGGATGAGAGAGTTTAACTACAGGAATATATAGAGAGCTGGATGCTTATGGATTGGTGATGGATTAAATTAAGTGACAAAGAAGGTGAGAAGAGGAAGGTGTGGTGGAGTAAATGAGAGAAAGGGACATCTCCTTCCCTCTTGCACAGGAAGGCAACGATCATCAGCGACACTGTTGCTTTTGCCACTAGGAAGTAAAGCTTTGAAAAGATTTAACGGCCTTAACTTGGTTGTCCATCCAAGAGCCAATCCTCGACCTCAATTTGGCACAAGAGTTTCTGGAATGAGAATTGCATGAAAAGAAGCTCTCGTTTCTTGATTTTGTGCATTTGCTATCATTTTCTGGCATGTTTATTCTTTCATCTTTGCACACAGAGAATGCTCTCTCTCTTTTCTCTGATCATTCTCGGACAAATCAATTCTGTGCCACATTGTGCAGAAGCATATTTGTTATCAAATTTCATACCAAAAAACAAAAAGGAGAGATAATCAACTCAATTATGAAAATTAGCTGAATCTGTACTTATGCATGAACGAAATGATCTTTAAGTTGGCAGTTAGACAACAGGGTATAACAATGGCCTAGAGATCAAATAAATCCTTAAAAAAAATTAGGAAGAGTTTTAGCAATGAGATAACTTGAATAGCAAGAGAAAAATAAAATTTTTCACTATGGAAGCATTTTGTACCTCTAAAAGATGCCATGGGGTGCATGTGTGAAGAGCCATGAGAGGCAAAACGAATTTTCATTTTTAATTGAGTTTTTTTGGGTGTCTAGAGAACCTTACAGATAGTTTACATCTACTAGAGATGAAGATCAATGAGGGAATTTCCCTTTGATTCAATCAATCTCCTTCCTCCTAATTTTCACTGTAAATGAAGAAGAAGATGCCAAATTTAAGTTTTTCTTCCTTCTCTTTATTCTATCAAGATAACCAAGTCATTAGTGCTAATTAAAGTCCAATCGTACCCAAAATGGAGAAACACTTCACTGAAGCACCATCATCATGGCAAATTAACATGGCATTCGACCACACTAGCAGCTAGCCACCCACCCATCAGTGTGCCCTTCACTTGCATTGTTACTGCATGTCAGAAATGGTGGAGCATTAGCAGCTCATCAGTGATCCAGTCTCTATTCTACTGTGGCTTGATTCATTTACCACAATGGTGTATATATCTAATAGAAATGTAGAATATATATATATATATATATATATACACACGTGTGTCCTTTTCCTCATCCAACAAATTAAAGGAGAAATATTACTGTGTGAAGAAGTAGCTCTCGGCCCCAGAAATGGTCCTCTTCCATTGTTGGCTGGGTGGAATGAAACTACGAGCGACTGTTATAGGACGCCCTCATTTTATGAGCTCGATGAAGAGAACAAGCAATGATTGAAGACAAAGTTGGCTGGCAGCGTACTGTTGAGGAGAGACAAAATAGTTTGGAACAGTACGATCGACTTCGAATGGTGAAACCTAACTCCAAATGATGAAGCTCAATCATTTAGTTTATCTCCAGTATCAATAATAAAAACTTAGTTTACAATCTATTCATTGAGTTTTTTTATTTTTTTATTTTTTGGTTTGTTTAGATTTCAACCGTAGAAGAAATTCTTTGGGGAGTTTCTAGCTGTTATGTCTAATTAAGTTGAAAGTGAGCTTGTGTTGGCTGTGTCTGCTAGGCGGCTCGATGATGTGATGGTTGATTGAAAGGTTGGTGAGTCGATAATGGGTCGACAATTTCGAATGAAATTGGTGTCTCCAGTCAGAGGCAGCACAACATTTCGTCGAAAGAGCATTAGAAGGTTGGCCAAGACAAGAGTTGGACTGGTAGTGAAATTGCCATGGGTAGATGCTTATGATGAACACTTGAAACTAATTTCCTTGGGGGAGTTTCTAGCCAGAAGGAAATAGTTTATCCTCAGATCTCTCTTTCTTTATTGGTTCATGATTGTTGTGGTAGATAGGAGAGTCTACATGTGACAGGGTCAGGTTAGAAGTCAAGTCGACGGGTTAAGAGTCAAGCAGAGGTGAAGGTCAAAGCGGTCTACTAGACTCCTCCGACTTAGTCCATCTAACTCCTCAGAATCGGTCCATCCGACTCTTCGAGATTTGTCCATCATACTTCTCTGACTTAGTCCATCCAAATCCTTAGGATCAGTCCATTTGACTCTTCTACTTGGTCCATCTGACTCTTCGGAATTGGTCCACTAGACTCCTCGGACTTAGTCCATCTGGCTCCTAATGATCGGTCCATTCGACTTCTCTGGATCGGTCTACCAGACTCCTTCGACTTGGTCCATTTGACTCCTTAGGATCAGCCCATCAGACTCCTTCGATTTGGTCCATTCGACTAGCCGGGATTGATTCATTTGATTCCTCTGACTTGGTCCATCCGACTCATCGAGATTGATCCATCTAACTCCTCTGATTCGGTCTATATGACTTCTCGAGATAGGTCCATCCCACTCTTCGGGATCGTTCCCACCAGACTCCTCCGACTCCATCCATCAGACTTCTTGGGATCGGTCCATCCAACTCTTTGGGATCGATCCACCAGACTCCTCCAACTTGGACCATTCGACTCCTTAAGTTAAGTTACCCTGGCCTCCCTCAACATGGTGTCACCTTGCTCCCCTAAATCATTTATACTCAATCTCACTTCCTCATCTATCCCGGGCTCAAACTCACACCCTATGTGTCCTATTGAAAATATAGGAGGTGTGTGGATAATGAAGCGACATAACTATTTCATTTGTGGGGTTGTTTTTCCAGGAAGACATGGAAAAATGAAAGTGCATAACCCGAAGAACATATGTAATGGAAGAATACATTTCGAACATGTGGTGAATGGAAGTGAGTGCACGCCTTGGTGATGTTAGTAATATGAGAGAAGTGTCCTAAGGCAATCGCCTTATGATTGTAAACATTTATTTTAATAAATGAATATTCACTATTTGAGAATACATGTCTGTGTATTTGATTGGGATTTTAAACTCATTTACTGAATGTCCATAATACAATTCACAGCATGAGAGAATTTGTGATGAATTCACAACTAGTGATTATCTCTACATATGCAATTGTGAAGTATTGAAATTGTCCCTAGTCGATGAATTGATAAATAAAGACACTATCAATTCTATTGAGATTAGCATGGGTTATTCTCTAATCAGCTGATTCTCACTGGCTGGTGACATTGGGATGTTCGGAGATAAACATGAATGCTAGTTAAGGGAAGTAGTTCATTGGAGTGACTGGCTGTAAAACTTCACATGGTAGTCTACATATAGACATGTCAGTGAAGTTCTTACTGCAGCTTAAGTGCGATGTTCCTTTGACTTGCGATGTTCAAGTCATCTTGGTCATGGAGACTTATACTTTAACATCTTAAGCAAGCATCTCCAAAGAGGTGTGGACCCAGGATGGATGGGTATAAGCCAAAGTGCCCGAAGATGTTTGAACAGCCTACAAAGGATTCATCACTCCTTGCGAGGGGATGTATACCCAAGGCCTATCGTCGGATTGTTACTCAAAGCCTCTGGCCAGAGCATGACATGTTCAGAGTATTGGGATTGTTACTCAAAGCCTCTGGCCAGAGCATGACATGTTCAGAGTATGAGTCTCTGAAATACATGAGAGTAATTAGAATCCATTAGACGAGAAAGACATTACTTGGGCTAGGTGTGACGTAGTCAGCCTAGTGGGGACTGACACACATAGACCGTGTCCTAAACCAAGTGGGTATAAGATGGTGAAGGGAATGAGGCACGATTCATTAGAGCTGCTGAAGGGTTTCAGAATAATTTCTGAGATCAACCGTTGATCTTTCGATTAATTTGGGATCATGATGTACTACTAGGTGCCACTCATGACATTTCTATAATTGATGAATTATAGACGGCCAACATAAATCGAAAGCCTATTTAGTCACACGCACTACGAGTAATCCGAGGGATTTAAAACGAGTTGAAAATTGGATTTTCCGATCAAGAGAGATAAGTCGAATATGAATTTATCAGAGACGCATCGGAAGCTTAAAATGGCTAAGTCTTTTGAAGACTTAATGGACGAATTAAATGAGTTTAATTCGTGAGGTATTGGCTTTGGTTTGGCCGGCCAAAGAGGGTCCCCACCCTCTTTGGTTTGGCCGGCCACAATAAAAAAGGGAGAACCAAGTTTTTGGTTCAAATTATAAAATAAACCGAGCGCGGTTTGTTTTATAAAATTATGGATAAAGAAATTTATATAAAGAAATTTATATAAAGAGATTTATTTTCATGGAAATTAAAATAAACCTTGGATTGGTTTATTTTATTTTATAAAATCAATAATGGATTGATTTACCATGATAAAGAAATTTATATAAAGATTTATTTTCATGGAAATTAAAATAAACCTTGGATTGGTTTATTTTATTTTATAAAATCAATAATGAATTGATTTACCATGATAAAGAAATTTATATAAAGAAATTTCTTTCCATAATAAAAGGGGAGACATGGTTGGTTTTATTATAAATTATGTTATAATAAAAACTTGGCATAACGGAATAATTCATAGAAAAATTTATAAGATAAATTTCTTATGAAAAATTTATTCCGTTAAGAGGAGACTTGGCGATTAAGAGACTACTATATAAAGGTACCAAGGCAAGGCTTGGAAATTAATCCAAGAGATCAAGGATTCTTGCCTAGCCTCTCTTCCTCTCCTTCTCTCCCTCTCCCTCTTCTAGGGCCGGCTACCCTCTCCCTCTCCTAGGGCCGGCTGCCCTCACCTCCTTTGCCGTGAGCCACCTCCACCAAGAAGGTGCCGAAGAAGAAGAAGAAGCGGGTCGCGACTCCTTCCTTCCTCCCGGAATCTTGATTCCGATTTTCGTTTGGTGGTTAGTTTTCCATCTCTCTCTCTTGATATTCTTGTCGTGCCTTTGGAGAATCTAGTAGTTCTTGTCGGCAAGAGACTCGTGGCTTTGCGAAGTCATCCCGAAGAGAACTCGGCGTGGACACGAATAGAGGCGGAGCTTCCAAGGGACGCTACGGTTGGATCTCGTCCCTTATTTCGAGTTACGCGAGGTATCAAGTAAATTAGTTTACTTTCTACAAAATTTTAATTTATGATCATGTCTACACAATATAAGGTTGCATGCTAGATACGTGGTTAAAATAATTTAAAAAATTATTTATGCTAATTCTTCCGCTGCACGTAATTATTTTTTTAAATTACGAACCCGTATGCATGTCAACATGCACCCGGTCCCAACAGTGGTATCAGAGCCGGTTAGTGTTCGACATAATCATATAATTGTTTTGCGGAAAACTTTGTCATGATCTCAATTTTGGAAAATTTTTCAATTATGAAAACTTTCCAATTATGATAAATTTTAGATTTAGGAATTTCAAAGTTTGGAAATCCTCATGAAATTTCGCAAACTTTTGAAATATCCTAGTTTCTGAAATTTTATGATAATTGTGAAAACTTCCCATTTTTGGAAACTTTCCAATTTTGGAAATTTCTTATTTTGGAAATCTTCCAATTTAGGAAATATGTAAGTTTTCTTTTTACCAGAAACTTACAATTATTCTGAAAACCTATTATGAAATCTCACAATTTTGGGCACTTTCTTTCAAGAAAGTCTAGACAAATTTATGGATTATTAATTGACAATTAAATTCGAATTGGTTTTAAATTATTAACAAAATTCTTTATTTTAGATTGAGCCTCGGGGAGCCGTCCAATTTAAAGTTAGTTGTTGTAATATAATTTCCTATTTTGAATAAAATTGTCATGTTTAATTTGGTTACGCCTCGGGGAGCGGACCAAATTAGATTTACAACAAATTCCTTTTTTTTGGTATCTGAGTCTCGGGGAGCCACCCAAAGAAAATAATTTGTTAAAATTAATAAATCCATAAATAAAATATGTAATCAAATCTTGAAAATTTTGAGGTGATTCTCAAATGATAATTTCCTTATTTGATTTAAGAGGTGATGCTCTTACATGTTGTTGTCTCCAAAATTAATTAGGAAAATGGTTTCCTATAGAGTTTTCTTAAAAGAGATTTTCGTGAAAATAATATGTGGTTGAATTAAGGGAATCTGTCTCTTAATTTAATAAGATTTGATTTAGAGAAATCAAAGTCTTAAACATATTATTTCCGAAATTGATTATGGCAATTTAGGAAATTGTTTCCCTAAACAATTCCTTAAATAAAGTATGAAATTAGAATTAGAAAATCCGGTTCCTAATTCAATCAATGAGACTTGATAAATTAAGTCACATACATACTTTATTAAGGAAATCGTTAGTACATGACATAATTATATATCATGAATGTGCTTAGAAAAGAAAGGATGAGACTCAAAACCCCTTATAAAATATTAAGGCCAACACCTTCCATTAATATAGTTAGAACCGGAGTTTTGTTTCTCGTTTGGGTTGATGGACACATCCATGCTCGACTTGAACCTCAACATATTCAAACCATGAAATTAATTTATGATTAATATAGTTGGAGTCAGAGGTCAATCCTTAGTTTTGGTTGTTGGACACATCCAAGCCTGACTAAACGGTTGAATGAGCTCTAACCATATTAAAACTATTTCTTGATTAATGGGTCAGCCTTAAGCTTGGAGCATCGATTTGTTGTGCCACAGCCAAGGTCGATGTAAAGAGAGGTGCAGTTGGGTGCTATGTATATTGTTGCATACTTGTTAATGAGTTAACAACCCAATAATTTATGCAAACATTCAATTAGTTGATAGCATAATGTGATAGTTACATATATGTGATATGTAATCGGTATAATTACCTACCTTCATAGCTAAGAATAACTTGATGGCCACAGCCATGGTTGTTCTTATCTATGGTTGGATATCAACCTATTTGGAGATGTTCCTACGATCTCCCGAATTGATAAAAAGGGTTATTCAATTCGAAAAATAAATAGGATTTAATTAATGTATGTTGATGCATTCTTTATCATTCTTCTCACATAAGCTCAATTTGTATTTCTAGGATAATCACTCGATCATGTCTTCTCTGAATTTGTGTTCCATTTTGGACACCAATAAGCTGACTGGGCCAAACTTCATGGACTGGCTTAGAAACTTGTGGATAGTCCTCAAGGCAGAAAAGCTTGCTTATGTCCTTGAAGAACAACTTCCCAACCGTCCTCCTGAAGATGCAACTCCAGACCAGTTTCCTGAGTTGCTCAACCTGCTGAAGACTATAGAGCCTTCTGTAAAGCAGGATCAGAAGACGGTACTATTAGTTGGTTCCTCAAAGTAAAGTTCTAAGAGGAAGGCCAAAGAACATAATAAAGGAATGAAGAAAAAAGCCAAAAAGGCTGAAAAGACACCAAAAGACACCTGCCATCACTGTGGCAAGGAGGGTCACTGGCAAAGAAACTGCAAGGTTTATCTTGAGTCCTTAAAGAAGAAGGCATCCGATGCCCCATCCTCTTCAGGTATCTTCGTTATTGAATGTCACTCTATTTCCTCAACCACCTGGGTACTTGATACTGGGTGTAGCTCACATATATGTAATGACATACAAGGGCTAAGGAATAGAAGAAGACTCGTCAAGGGGGAAGCGAATTTGCGAGTTGGAAATGGAGCAAAGATTGCTGCTATTACCATCGGAACATATTTGCTAAAGCTCCCTACTGGACTTGTCTTAGAATTGGATAATTATTATTTTGTTCCTTCGTTAATAAAGAACATTGTATCTATTTCATGCTTGAATGAAAAGGGTTATCATTTAACTTTTAGTAACAATTGTTGTTACATAACTTTAAATGGTGTTCTTTATGGGACCGGAACTTTGTGCAATGGTATCTTCACGTTAGATTTATCTTGTGACATTTTCAATATCGAAGTTAGCAACAAACGTACTCAAATAGATAATCGAATAGACTCCTATACGTGGCACTGTCGTCTTGGCCATGTAAGTAAGAAACGCATAACCAAATTACACCGATGTGGAATTCTGGAATCATTTGAACCCGGTTCATTTAATACATGCGAATCATGCTTAAAAGGCAAGATGACCAAATTACCCTTTTCCGGAAAAGGTAATCCAGTGGGAGAATTGCTTGGTCTAATACATACTGATGTATGTGGACCAATGTCAACTCTTGCACAAGGAGGCTATAGCTACTTCATTACCTTTATCGATATTCACTCACGATTCGGGTATGTGTTCTTAATGAAACACAAATCTGAAGCTTTTGAGAAATTCAAAGAGTTCAAAAATGAAGTAGAGAAACAGCTTGGCAAAAGTATTAAGATACTTCGATCCGATCGGGGTGGTGAATACTTAAGTCAAGAGTTTCAAGATTATCTTAGGGACAATGGGATATTATCTCAATGGACTCCGCCATATACACCACAGCATAATGGTGTATCTGAGAGGCGTAACCGAACCTTGATGGACATGGTTAGATCCATGATGAATCATGCAACTCTTCCAAAATCCTTTTGGGGCTATGCACTTAAGACAGCTGTTTACTTGATAAACAGAGTCCCGACCAAGGTAGTCTCTACTACTCCATATGAGACGTGGAATAGTAAGAAACCTAACTTAACTCACCTTAAGATATGGGGTTGCCCTGCTTATGTGAAGCGGACTGTATCAGACAAATTGGATGCTATGTCTGATAAATGTCTATTTATTGGATACCCTAAGGAAACAAAGGGTTACCAATTCTATCATCCCTTGGAACAAAAGATGTTTGTTTCAAGGCATGCTGTATTTCTGGAAAAAGAATTTGTTTTACAAGAAAACAGTGGGAGTGGCATTGAAATTGATGAAGTTCAAGAAACTCCAATAGACATTACAGAGACACCTAGTCTAGACCCACAACCAATAACTCATAATGATGAGCTATCAGTTGATCCTAAAACAACATGACCTCTTCGTAGGTCTGATAGGACACGCAATATTCCAGAGAGATACGGATTTCTCATAAGTGAATCGAACGACGTGTTACTCATAAGCGATGACGAACCTATCAGTTATGAAGATGTTCTGAAAAGTTCAGAAAGGGACAAATGGCTTGAAGCCATGAAGTCGGAAATGGATTCCATGTACGAAAACCAAGTATGGGACTTGGTTAACCCACCTGAAGGGATTAAGCCCATAGGGTGCAAGTGGGTTTTCAAGAAGACTATGAAGAAACCTATTGGGCAAAAGGATATCGTCAGAAATAAGGAATTGACTATGAAGAAACCTATTCGCCAGTAGCTATGCTTAAATGCATTCGGATGCTCCTAGCCATAGCAACTCATTATGATTATGAGATATGGCAAATGGATGTGAAAACAACTTTCCTTAATGGAAACCTGCTTGAGGATGTATACATGATACAACCTGAAGGTTTCACATCGGTTGATAAAACCAAAGTATGCAAGCTTCGACGGTCCATATATGGACTGAAGCAAGTATCCAGGAGCTGGAACATCCGTTTTGATGAGACAATCAAAGAGTTTGATTTCTCACAAAATCCTGACGAACCTTGTGTGTACAAGAAGGTTAGTGGGAGTGC
Source organism: Boesenbergia rotunda (assembly GCA_024364735.1). Classification (NCBI taxonomy): domain Eukaryota; kingdom Viridiplantae; phylum Streptophyta; class Magnoliopsida; order Zingiberales; family Zingiberaceae; genus Boesenbergia; species Boesenbergia rotunda. Next base: position 12,857 of record JAGFNQ010002158.1, on the reverse strand, counting down.
AGTCGTATTCCTAGTGCTATATGTCGATAACATATTGCTTATATGAAACGATATATCAGTCTTATAGTCGGTTAAAATTTGGTTGTCCAAAACTTTCTCCATGAAAGACCTGGGAGAAGCAACCTATATCCTTGGATTAGAATCTATAGAGATAGATCAAAACGATTGCTTGGTCTTTCGCAATCTACATATATAGACCGAGTACTAAAAAGGTTTAGCACGTCGGAATCCAAGAAAGGTTACCTTCCCACCAGTCTGATCCAGGAATGGATCATTGGGCGGCTGTCAAGACAATCCTTAAGTACTTAAGAAGAACTAAGGATGTGTTCCTAATATATGGAGAACGAGATATGGTAATACGTGGGTATACAGATGCCAGTTTCCAGACAGATAAGGATGACTCCAAATCTCAGTCTGGAAACGTATTTACTTTGAATGGAGGCGCAATAAGTTGGAAGAGTTCCAAACAAGACACCGTAGCGGATTCTATCACGGAAACGGAATATATTGCAGCTTCGGAAGCAGCAAAGGAAGCAGTCTGAATCAAGAAGTTCGTCTCAGAACTTGGTGTAGTTCAAACCATTGATGAAGCAATATCGATTTATTGCGACAACAATAGAGCTATTGCACAAGCAAAGGAACCAAGGTCTCATCAGCGATCCAAACACGTGCTTTGCCGCTATCATCTAATCGGAGAGATTATAAGTAGGAATGATATACAAATTGAGAAAATTCCCACTGAAAGGAATTTAGCGAATCCTTTAACTAAGGCCTTGCCTCAAAGTAAGTTTGAGGGTCATGTTAGAGCCTGTGGTATTGGATACCGTAGCGATTGGCATTAGGCCAAATGGGAGTTTGTTAGTAATATGAGAGAAGTGTCCTAAGGCAATCGCCTTATGATTGTAAACATTTATTTTAATAAATAAATATTCACTATTTGAGTATACATGTCTGTGTATTTGATTGGGATCTTAAACTCATTTACTGAATGTCCACAATACAATTCACAACATGAGAGAATTTGTGATGAATTCACAACTAGTTATTATCTCTACATGTGCAATTGTGAAGTATTGAAATTGTCCCTAGTCGATGAATTGATAAATAAGGACACTATCAATTCTGTTGAGACTAGCATGGATTATTCTCTAATCAGCTGATTCTCATTGGCTGGTGACATTGGGATGTCCGGAGATAAACATGAATGCTAGTTAAGGGAACTAGTTCATTGGAGTGACTGGCTGTAAAACTTCACATGGTAGTCTACATATAGACATGTCAGTGAAGTTCTTACTGCAGCTTAAGTGCGATGTTCCTTTGACTTGCGGTGTTCAAGTCATCTTGGTCATGGAGACTTATACTTTAACATCTTAAGCAAGCATCTCCAAATAGGTGTGGACCCAGGATGGTTAGATATAAGCCAAAGTGCCCGAAGATGTTTGAACAACCTACAAAGGATTCACCACTCCTTGCGAGGGGATGTATACCCAAGGCTTATCGTCGGATTGTTACTCAAAGCCTCTGGCCAGAGCATGACATGTTCAGAGTATGAATCTCTGAAATACATGAGAGTAATTAGAATCCATTGGACGAGAAAGACATTACTTGGGCTAGGTGTGACGTAGTCAGCCTAGTGGGGACTGACACACATTGACCGTGTCCTGAACTAAGTGGGTATAAGATGGTGAAGGGAATGAGGCACGATTCATTAGAGCTGCTGAAGGGTTTCAGAATAATTTCTGAGGTCAACCGTTGATCTTTCGATTAATTGGGGATCATGATGTACTACTAGGTGCCACTCATGATCGTTCTATAATTGATGAATTATAGACGGCCAACATAAATTGAAAGCCTATTTAGTCACACGCACTACGAGTAATCTGAGGGATTTAAAACGAGTTGAAAATTAGATTTTCCGATCAAGAGAGATAAGTCGAATCTGAATTTATCAGAGACGCATCGGAAGCTTAAAATGGCTAAGTCTTTTGAAGACTTAATGGACGAATTAAATGAGTTTAATTCGTGAGGTATTGGATTTGGTTTGGCCGGCCAAAGAGGGTCCCCACCCTCTTTGGTTTGGTCGGCCACAATAAAAAAGGGAGAACCAAGTTTTTGGTTCAAATTATAAAATAAACCGAGCGCGGTTTGTTTTATAAAATTATGGATAAAGAAATTTATATAAAGAGATTTATTTTCATGGAAATTAAAATAAACCTTGGATTGGTTTATTTTATTTTATAAAATCAATAATGGATTGATTTACCATGATAAAGAAATTTATATAAAGAAATTTATATAAAGAGATTTATTTTCATAGAAATTAAAATAAACCTTGGATTTGTTTATTTTATTTTATAAAATCAATAATGGATTGATTTACCATGATAAAGAAATTTATATAAAGAAATTTATATAAAGAAATTTCTTTCCAAAATAATAGGGGAGACATGGTTGGTTTTATTATAAATTATGTTATAATAAAAACTTGGCATAACGGAATAATTCATAGAAAAATTTATAAGATAAATTTCTTATGAAAAATTTATTCCGTTAAGAGGAGACTTGGCGATTAAGAGGCTACTGTATAAATGTACCAAGGCAAGGCTTGGAAATTAATCCAAGAGATCAAGGATTCTTGCCTTGCCTCTCTTCCTCTCCTTCTCTCCCTCTCCCTCTTCTAGGGCCGGCTACCCTCGCCCTCTCCTAGGGCCGGCTGCCCTCACCTCCTTTGCCATGAGCCACCTCCACCAAGAAGTTGCCGAAGAAGAAGAAGAAGCGGGTCGCGACTCCTTCCTTCCTCCCGGAATCTTGATTCCGTTTTTCATTTGGTGGTTAGTTTTCCATCTCTCTCTCTTGATATTCTTGTCGTGCCTTTGGAGAATCTAGTAGTTCTTGTCGGCACGAGACTCGTGGCTTTGCGAAGTCATCCCGAAGAGAACTCGGCGTGGACGCGAATAGAGGCGGAGCTTCCAAGGGACGCTATGGTTGGATCTCGTCCCTTACTTCGAGTTACGCGAGGTATCAAGTAAATTAGTTTACTTTCTATAAAATTTTAATTTATGATCATGTCTACACAATATAAGGTTGCATGTTAGATACATGGTTAAAATAATTTGAGAAATTATTTATGCTAAACCTTCCGCTGCACGTAATTAAATTTTAAAATTACGAACCCGTATCCATGTCAACATGCACCCGGTCCCAACAGGTGAGACGTGCACATTCACAACCCTTTAAAGAGCCGCTAGTTCTCATAGGCACAGGTACGTGCACATAGACATTCAAACTTTTCTTCTCCACGATCTTCTCCCCTTCTCCAACCTTAGTGCTAACTTGAGCGTCGGTGTGATCACCCTGAGTCCAACCTCATCTCTCATTTTGACCTCTGGCTGGGTGTTTGTTGGGGCTTTGTGTGTTATCATCATCAAGTCATCTACAACCTTCTCCACGAAAGCTGCTTTCCACTGACTCATTAGATAGCGATCTTAGATAGGAACAAATTAGTGTCATCTGTAGGAGATACCTGAACTGAGATATGGTTATGGTGGAACCCAGGAGAACTATCGAGGATCCCAACTTTGCAGGTGACATTGCTCGGGGTGAGACTATCATTATGTCCTGAGAAAATTTCCATATGTTAATTGATCAAGCAGTTCAAAGTGTTCTGCAAGGACTCCCTCTAGTGAATCTGACTCCTAAAGAAGTACCTGTTGCCTCGACTGAGGTACCGCCTATCCCCAGTCGAGCACCACCGGGTCGTTCAACCCCTCCCCCTATTGCCTTCACCAAGCATCGGAGTAAGATTGTGATCCTGTCTAAAGAACACTTAGATAGATTAATGGTGGGAGAGACACCTCCTCAGAAATGGAATAAAGGTAAAGAGCCCTTATCTGCTGAGGAGACGAATCCCTAATTAATGTCTTTCTCGAGCCATGTCATGGATGATGAACTACCCCATAACTTCTAGATGGCTTAGCTCAGAGAATATACCAAGTCAGCCAATTCAGAGGATCGCTGAGATTGGTTCGAGAATGTCGTCTAACTACATTAATATACGGATGACATCAATTGTAGTCTTTCTAATGACTCTTTCCGGCTTAACCCAACGATGGTTTAATCGGTCACCGTCCTCACCTATCCAAACCTTCACTAACTTCAAGGTTGTGTTCTTGCACCACTTCACCAGTAGTAAGAGTTACCATAAGTCACTCTTGTTAGAACTGAAGGAATTTAGATATCTCCATAATGGTATGGTATTGTCCACTTTGGGCCTAAGTCCTCATGACTTTGCTCTTGAGCTCCACCCAAAAGGTTTCATACTAATAGAGATATCTTTTCCTTATAAGTCCATGATTCTTTCCATGTATTTTCAATGTGGAACTTTGTTTCCAACCATTGCAACCCAACAATCCCTCCTCAAACAAAGGACCATCATTACTCTCATAGTCTGGCCTCCTCTCGAGCATCGGATCATTATTGATCTACTCAAGGCCTCCCCTCGAGTATCGAGTTACTCTTGACCAGCTCAGGGCCTCTCCTACTTCGATTAAGGTTCCACCACATGGTTTGATATGGATCATGGTTTGGACTCCTACTTTTTTTTATGATTAGTCCGGTGAAGTATGACCAAGCTCTGATATCAATTGTTAGGACTGAAAGAATTTAGATATCTCCATAATAATATAATATTGTCCACTTTGAGCCTAAGATCTCATAGTTTTGCTCTTGGGCCCTACCCAAAAGGACTTATACCAATAGTGATATCTTTCCTTTATATTCATGATCCTTTCCATGTGTTTTCAATGTAGGACTTTGTTTACAACCATTGCAACCGAACAACTCCTCAACCTGTTCGCCTTAAAATAGACAACCAAAGAAACCCTGATAGAGACATATAATGGTTCACCGAGATTGCCCTAGATTTGCCCTAGGCCACCTCTAAAGTGCTAATAAGCTCTTTCTCTCAAGGTCTGCAAGAAGGAGACTTCTTCTGATCTCTAGTGAAGAAGTCTCCAATGAATTTTGAGCATCTCTTGGGTCGAGCAAAGAAGTATATCAATGTGCTAGAAGCTCAATCAGCAAGGAAGAAGGAACACCTATGGTGGCCCGACCTGAGCATAAAGCTCCCCCGTCACCTCTTTGATACAAGGAGCCTTTTCCAAATCATTAGTATGCACTGGCTTGAACAAATGATTAGTTCATTTGATTGGATGTGTATAATATAATTGATCAATATTGATTAGATTGAAACATACGAATAATGAGTGGAAACGTAATTAACACGATTTTGTAAACTAATTCTAATTTACATTGAGTCAATCATTAATTATATACATATAAATTATACTAAATTACTAAATAATGTATTTATTTATGATAGATTATGACAACTAAGAATATAATAATGGAACTCAATAAGGGATAGAAATTATATGGGATAATTACAAGATATGACACATTAAGATACAATATGTTCTTAAAGAACATGAAATTCTAAAAGTTATAAATCAATTTATTAAAGAACTTGCAGATGGTTCAACAACACAGTATAAATGTTATCTTGATGCCTATAAGCATGGAAGAAAAATAACTCCACTACTATGGGTATATTTATTAGTTTAATGATAGATGACCTGGTAAATGAGTATGAGTTATTACCATCAGCTTATGTCGTTTGGTTACTGCTAACTACCATTTTGTTAATCATTTTAGGCTCTCAAATCCATGTTTTGATCCACTTTTATATGCTTAATCTTGTATTTACATTAGGTTCCATGATATATGTCTAATTTAGCTTTTGAATTCAATTATTTCTATATTCGAGGTATTTTGGCACTAAAATTTGAATCTAATTTTGTAGGCTTTGAAGGATCATGGACCTAGATCGGGTTGGATCATGTTGAGCTAGAATTGGACTAGGATCAAGATGATCAAGCATTGGATCCATATGGGCCGTCCGATCAAGGAACAAGTAGATCTGAGCCATCTGTGAACTTCTGATCAATCTGAGCTCAAGATAGGGCTAATCATGAACACAGATCAAGATCTGAAAGATTGAACCAAATCAGAGTCAATCTGACCGTCGGATCAAGCTTAAGGGGAGTTTCAACCATCCATTCAAGAGAAGGAAAGATCTGAGCCATCCGCCGTAGATCTGATTGATCCAAGCCAAGGAGAAGTAGATCAGAGCCATTGATGGAGATCTGGGAATTTTGGTTCAGATCTGATAAGATCTGACTGTCGGATGAGGCCGGAATAATCACAGTCGTTTAAATTCAAAAGGGATAATTTAAATCAAACTTCTCCGCGCTGAGCTCGTCGTCGCGATTCCTGTTCTGCTTCTCAGTTCATCGTCTTCCTTCTTCGATTCCTTTGCGCGACCACTGCAGATCCAAGTAATTGTCCAGAATTCAGATCACAAGGTCAATTTCCCGAGAGATCGCGTTTCCATATCGTTGATGCCAAGCGCCGGTGAGGGTTTTATCAGAGCTTGCTTCATCTGATCACTCCTCATTGAACGACATCATCGATTGGTGTTCTCTGCGAATTCAGAGGGGTTCTCTGAAGGAGTTGGAGCATTCCTGTGCCACAATCACCATTAGATCCTTCGAGAAGGGGGAGATCAGAAGAGGAGTTCAGCTGCGCATCAAATCAACGCAAGTCAACCGCGGGAATTGGTTTCTTGTTGATTTTCAAGTCAGGGGGTTCTTCGCTCGACTCTTGTGTGACGGCAAGAAGGGATTCTCGGTTAAGAACTTGAACTGTAGTTTAGATTTCGATTTTGAATTCGTTTCCGTAATTGCTTTGTTCTGTATCAACTCACTTTCAGACACTGATCGGTCTATTTGACCGATCCAGACATCATCTTATCGGTCTGTCGACCGATCAGGCTTGCATTTGATCGGACTGTCGACCGATCAGGCAAGTCATTGCTTCTTTTAATTCTGTTTTCGTTAGCAAGATTTGTTCCAACTCAATTTCTGCAAATTAGCTTCTTATTTTAAGCTTCCCTGCTTTTGTTATCATCTTGTGAATTTTTAATTTCATAGTATCAAATTGAATTGTTTAGTTCTCAATTAAAGATAAGTTAGTTTCCTTGATTAGGTTTTCAAATAGGTTAAAAATAGTTCGCAATTTCCTAATCCATTTCCTGCTCTAGGTAAGTTCAGTCTGTTCCAAGTTGCTACTTCATTCATATTTGCAAAACAAACCCCCATTTTAATATGAAAACCCAAAACATCAAACGACAAACAAATACAAGCTTGGATTAAACATTCACAACTAGTCCTTGAAAAAATACGACTTGAGGCCCCTGTACTACATTTAATTCTGTGAGCTAGGGTTTTCAACTTATAAATATCTAAATTTGAGGCTCATTCGTAACACCTGTTGTGGGTTCATCAAATTTTTGGCGCCGTTGCCGGGGAAACTAGTTGAGATTGTTTGATTTTATCTTGTATGCTTATTTCTATATTTTGTGATCTATTTCACTTGCGTCATTTTTCTATATATATATTTGCTGCGATTTGTGTTTATTGTATGACCAGGGCTGCAGGTGGTGATCTTGAGGAATTTGATCCTGAAATTGAGAGGACATTCAGAGCAAGGAGAAACTAAGGCAGAGTTTCAGAGGCTATTGAGATTATTTCTACTCAGTCCATTTCTACTCATTCAGGCAATCCTATGACAGACCACCAGAAAACTATGAAAGAACTTGCAGCATCTGATGATGCTTTCCAGTATTCATGTATTTCTTATCCAGAGCTTACTGGTGACATTGAGCTGAGATCATGACTTATTCATCTATTGCCTAAGTTTCAAGGAAAATCTGGAGAAGATCCGAACTGACACTTGCATGAGTTCCACGTAGTCTGCTGCACCATGAAGTCTCAGGGGATTTCTGAAGAGGATATCAAGTTGAGAGCATTTTCATTTTCTCTAACTAGAGCAGCTAAGGATTAGTTCTATTATTTGCCCACCAGACATGTTTCTAGTTGGATTTCCATGAAGAAGGCATTTCTAGATAAGTACTTTCCAGCCTCCAGGACAGCAATTATCAGGAAGAGTATCTGTGGAATTCAGCAAGTAGTGGGAGAGACCCTATATGATTATTGGGAGAGATTCAACAAGTTATGTTAGAGTTGCCCACAGCATCAGATCAGTGAGCAACTCCTTATTCAGTATTTCTATGAGGGTCTACTTCAGATGGATAGGATTATGATTGATGCTGCAGCTGGAGGAGCCTTAGTGAACAAGACTCCAGATCAGGCTAGGGAATTAATTTCAAACATGGCAGAAAATTCATAACAATTTGGAAGTAGAGCTCTTTCCACTAGAGGAGTAAATGAGGTCCAAATGGTTTCTAATGAACAGAAGGAGATCAAGAGTTCATTGATGGAGCTTACTTCTCTTGTGAAGCAAATGACATTAAACAATGTGAGCCAAAATCAAAATTTTTCAGTGCCTCCACCTTCAAATCAAGTGATGAGGTTGTGTAGCATTTGCTCAAGTCAAGAACATAACTCGGATTTGTGTCCTAATATTCAACAAGATGAATCACTAGCAGCTTTGACTAGAGGACAATTTCAACAAAAGAACAATCCCTATTCATCTACTTACAATCCGGGTTGGAGGGATCATCCAAATTTGAAGTATGGAAACTCATTTTATCAACAAAACCCTTCGCAACAGCCCCTACAGCAACCTCAACCGAATTTCCAGAATTTTCAGCAAAGTAATCAGCCTTTCCAACAATTTCAGCAGCCTTTTCATCAAAAACAGCAGCCTTTTCAAGGAAATCAGCAAGGTTTTCAAGGGAATCTGAATTTTCAGCAACCTTTTCAACCCTCATAGCAAGATTATCAATCCTCACAGCAAGTATTCCAACCATACAATCAAAATTTCCAGCCCTCAAGTCAACAATTTCAGCCCCAACAATTTCATCCTTTCAACCAACAATTGCAACCCCAAACTCAGAATTTTCAGAGCTACAACTTTCAGCAACATCTACCTAATTCCCAGCCTAATTTCCAGCAAGTTCAACAGTAATTTCAACCATTTAATCAGCCCTAACAGACCCAATTTCAAAGTTCACAGCAAGGTCATAATTTTCAGCAGCCTACTTCTTCATTTCAAGGCCAACCAAAGTCCCATTCTAATCAAGGCGGCTATGGAGTCTCTAGTGGGGTGAATGCTCAACAACAAAGGCTAGAGGAGATGATACAACAAAATTTGCAACAACAACAAGGTTAACAAAAAAATGATTCTACCTTACAAAACATTGAGAGATACATTGGACAATTGGCTAGTGGAATGAATCAAATGCAAGCCCAAGGATCAAGTCAATTACCTTCTCAAGCTACTCCCAATCCAAGGGGAAATGTTAGTGCCATCACTTTGAGGAGTGAGAAGGTTGCTTCTAGTTCAAATGCTCCAAGGGCTGAATTTTCTAAAAACTGAACAGCAGCTAGTTTTCCAGCTCAAATCAGCCCTGAATTGTCTTCTAAATCAGTTGGTTGCATCCCTAGTTTAAGCCTAACTCCCTCTTCAATTGATCCTGTGATTTTGGTGGAAAATGGAGGAGAAATCAGTGGCAAAAGTGAGTTTACAGCAGCTACATTTAGTGGAATTCCTGATCAAGTTTCAACTCCACAAGTTTCGGCCCAAGTGGAGGAATCTAGAGTACCTTTACCTTTTCCATAGTGCAAGACTCAAGCCAAAAAGCATGTAGAGGTGGAGAAAGCCAAGGAGTATAATGAGCTTGTCAAACTTTTCAGTAAGGTAGAGATTAGTGTGCCTCTGTTGACTATAATCAAGCAAATTCCCATGTATGCTAAATTTCTCAAGGATCTGTGTGTTCACAAGAAGAAGGTGAAGAAGAATGAGTTGGTCAGCTTAGGGAAGAATGCCTTAGCCCTTATCCATTCTATCCCTCAGAAATGTGAAGATCCAAGGGTATTTATCGTGTCTTGTGAGATTAGGAGGACTCTGTTTCATGATGCTATGTTGGACTTGGGAGCCTCTATTAATGTAATGCCTAGATCGGTTTTCCAGATGCTTGGTATTGGCCCTCTGTAGCCTACAGGAGTGGTGATTCAGTTAGCAGACAGGAGTCAGACCCACCCAGCTGGTATTTTTGAAGATGTGTTAGTGAAGGCGAAGAAGCTGATTTTTCCTGCAGATTTCTACATCTTGGACATGGAGGGAGACTACCTAGCACATAGATCTCCACTCATTCTTGGGAGGCCATTTTTGAAGACTGCAAGGACGAAATTGATGTTTATGCAAGCACACTGTCTATGGAGATAGGAGACACAGTAGTCCAGTTCAGTATTTTCGATGCCATGAAGCACCCGAGAGAGGATCATTATTATGAGCATTGACATTCTAGATGGGTTGGTTGATGCAGATTCATTTGCTGAGGGAGCTCCACTTGGTATTTCCAGAGGATATTTCAGTTCAAAGGAGGTTGAGGAGACATTTGCTATAGAGGAGGCTGATTTGGAGGGTGGATTGATAGACCCAAATGGACTGTCACGAATGCGGGTCTCAAATTTAAATTTATAAATGAATGCTGGAAACCCTTTTACAATCAAAAGTATGAAAATGTAATATAGGGGCCATAGGTCGTATTTTTCTCGGGGCTAGTTGTCGTGCTCGATTCAAACTTGTAGTTATGTCGTTTGTGTTTTTGGGTTTCAAATAAGTAAATGGAGTTTTGAGTTTTCAATAAAAGTGAAAATGTGATGGAAGGAATTAAACTCAACTAATAACCAAACAATTGATGGCAAATGCTAATTCAACCAATAAACACCTAATCAAGCTCTCACCAGATTTTTCTTTTTAAAATTGATTTCTGATTTCAACAAAAACAAAAGAACTGCTATGCAATGAAGTAAAAACAGTGATAGGAGTTTTCGGAGACAAACAAGGTTGCAACAAATCAATGCTAAGGAAATTCGAAATACACACAAGCAACAAACATTAATTATCTACAAGACTTGGACACAAACAAGGCTAGGGACTGTTCCGAATTGACACAAAGACAATGCTAGATTATTTCAAGCTATAAAACACACTAGAACTCGTGGCTATTTGATACCAAGCAATGCCACAGCTGCCTTTTGATACAAAATGCAGGGATTCATTCAATTTGGCACGCAAACAAGGAAGACTATGTGCTGAAAATATGCCAATTGCAACACTATAAGCTGATGTAAAGCATACGCAACTGAGGCAAACAAATCAAATGAAAATTTAGAAACAATTGACTGGAAAAACTACAACTCAGATTTCCTAATCAGATGGGCAGAAATGCAATTTCAGACTCGAATTGCAAAATGAAAAACAGGGCAGATTTGATACGCAATGATTGAAGTGGGAAACAAATTGGAATTTCGAATTATCAAAACTAAACAGAATTCAGGATTGAACTTAAAGTCTAGACAAACTTAGACCAACTAAATTAGCTCACTAAAACTGAAACAAACATGAAAATTCTGAAACTGAAATGCAATTGCAGGAATGAAATGGCACGCAAACAAGGAATTGGCACGCAACAGTTTAAGCTACAATTAAACTGAAATTTAACTCCATCTATCACTAAACAAGTTCCTAACTTACTGAACTCGAAGATTTAAATCCTAATTAAGCTAAACAATTCAGAATTGAAAACTAAGATAACCGAAAAACTGAATTTTTGCAGAAACAGAACAGAATTGCTCAAAACTGTAAATTACAACTAAACAAACGGAAATTAAGTATCTAAGCTACTCCTCAACCCTTCTTGAGTTCAGAATCTTCTTGGTTGTCAATCAAGAGCTGGCTTCGAACCCCTAGGCTCAGCAAATCGGTGGAAAACAACTTCAATCCATCAATTTTGCTCAAATTGCTCCAAATGGGAAAATTCCAATCCGAGCCCTTTAATCTCAACTTGCCGAGCTGCGATGAAGATTTGGAGACGACCTGAGCTCACTTGAGAACCCCTACAAGTGGCTCAGGTGATCTGAATTTGCGTGTAGCTGAGATTCAAGCTCCCGGACCACAGAGAATGCGAAACCCTCAACAAGCTCTGTCCGGATGAAGTTTGAGTTGAATTTCGGATCGAGATTGCCTTCCAAGGATTCAGATGATGAATTTCAATAGGAATCGAGGTGGTCGCGCCTTGGATTGAAGAAGAAATGAAGAACAAGGAAGAACACGAAGAACTTGAGCTTTGCGGCGAAGACGCGACAAGGTCAGCTGCTGGGAAATTTTTCCTTAAGTAATCAGAAAATGGACGGCTCAGATTTAGTTGAGAAAATCCAACGGCTGATCTTGCTCTGATTTGGACCAAACTTTGATGATGATGATCCGGGGTCAGGATCTGCCGCGTGGTAGCTCGGATCCTCCAGATATGCAATGGATGGTCCAGATCAACTTAGTCTTTGAATGGACGATCTAGAGCCCTCCGAGCTTGATCCAACGGTTGATTTAGCTTTGATTGGGATGAAATCTTCAGATCTTGATCAGGGTGCTTGATCAACCCTTGCCCTAACTAGGATTGCTTCGGATCGTCCCGGATGGCTCAGATCTAGCCGCTCTTGAATCGAACGACCCAGATTAAATCATAATCTTGATAATTCGATCCGGGTCACTTCCGACTCAAGTTTGACCCAATATGCCCTAGGTCCATGAACCTTTTATGCCTACAAAAATAGATCAAGAATTTAATGGCCAATTAACTCAAATATGTGTAATTTTGCAATTAAGTCCAAAATATGAATAAGTTCTAAAACCTAGGGCAATTTCACAATTTTAGCCAATAAAAACATAGGTCAAACATGGATTCAAGCAACTCAAATAATAATAAAAATAGT